>CM029369.1:3370586-3393082 GCA_017165825.1 Hepsetus odoe
TCTCCCCCCCGTCTCACTCTCTCCCCCCCATCTCTCTCTCTCTCTCTCTCTCTCTCTCTCTCCCTCCTCCTCCTCCTCTCTCTCTCTGGCACAGGGTGGCCCAAACGTCGGGGAACCCCCCCTGGCCCCCCGGACCCTCCCCGCCCCGTCCCGCTCACTTTAACACACAAAGGACTCTCTTTTAAGGCTTATATGCAAATGAGGCTGGAGCGAGGGGTGGGACAGATTTGACAGGAGACGAGAGGGAAAAGCCTCAGCGCTGTCACTAAAGCATTATCAACAGTGTGTGTGTGTGTGTGTGTGTGTATAATCAGGGATGGATTTTTTTTTTTTTTTTTGTTTCCCTCCTTCCCTGTTAGGTTTCTGAGCAGGAGTGTGACGACACGTACATTAATATCATTTCTTCTTGTCAACCGGTCTATTTACATTTTATTCTATTAAGTTAAACCGGAACTCATTAAAGAGAAAACCCTCCGATTTTCCTTCATTTCTCACAGAAATAAAGTCCCCCAATATACTCGTTCCTAATCCAGTCCATCCTCCTGTGCCTCCCAACACTGATTCTTTAAAACTCTGAAAATAAAATAAACCGAGTCTGTGATAAGGGGTTAAATCTCATTCTCGTCCCAGAACGGTTGTTGGAGATACTTGTTTATGATTAAACCTGCCATTTCTCCACATCTGCTTTGAATAGCCTCACCTCCACTCAGCGGCCGTGCACGTCTCTCAGCGACGGCCCATTTACTGACCCTTAAAGCCTTTATTTCCCAAACCAATGAGGCCATAAACAAGCCCCCTCAGCACCCCGCCGTAATGAATAAAGTGAACGTGAAAGTGAACGTGACAACTCGTCAACGCAAGCACACGGTGAACCAAAACCAAACTCCTTCTCTGGAATTTACCCTCACACACCATACACACACCTTATCCAGCTCCCAGGGAGCAGTGATGGGGACGGAACCTTGCTCAAGGGTACCTCAGGGCGACCTACTGGTCCGGGACTCGATCCCAAGACCTTCTGATCCAAGTCCCTAAACACCGGGACACTGCTGCCCCAGAAAAAACCCTGAATTTACAGTTTATCATCTCGTCTCGACTTCCGTTCCATTAACCTGCATTAGACAGTAATCTGTCCCGAGGATGAGGAGTCCTGTCCCGGGACAGCCTCAACCTGACACGATGATCACACCGTTTTCAGAAACCATCTACCACTGGTGTAAGAATGCAGAGATATTGTGAAATCGCACTGCAGGAATGATTCTGCTAAAAGCTGTAAATGTAACATGATGATGAAACGCAGACAACAGTTATTCAATTGTTCTCGACAGTCCAGTTTACGATGTTCAGCCAGAGCGAACCAACAACCCAGACCTCCATCATGCCCTACACCTCCCGCTTCCTTGACGAAAATTACTGTTAACCTCTGACATAATTTTAGCTGAATCAGCTACTAAAATAACGCTGTATATAAAGGCTACATATATATAAAAACAGAGCTTTTCTAAAATTGATTAACATGCTGTCCCAGCAGGACTGTCGGGTTTACATTAATCAGACGCTCTAATACAGAAAGACATGTTCAAGTGACAGAGAGTGAGTCTCCCTGGAGCTACTAGGGGTCAGAGGTCTTTCTCCTGGGCTCAAATAGTGCTGGAGGGGACAGAGCCAGGCTCGAACCCACAACCTCCCGATCCACAGTCCAGTAAAACCCATTAGGCCACCTCTTCAGATCTCAGTCTAACTAAACCCATTGTTAGTGCACGGAACCAGGAGCCGAGAACTTCCGTCCAACCAATCGTGAGCATCATCACACCCCTATGAACCATCAACGTCTTTTACAGTCCCAGTACCAGCCGACAGTCTCCCTGCTCAACGGGGTTTTGTTTCCCAGAAGCAGCGTCATTACCTGGGCTTAAATCGAGGCCCGTCCGAAATAAATAACTCTCCTCTCATTGGACAAACTTGGACTTTGCAGGATCGCAAGGTCGTGGGTTCGAATCCAGGACCAGTAGGTTGCCCTGAGGGACCCTAGAGCAAGGTACTGTCCCTGTCACTGCTCCATGAGCGCTTTCAACAGCTGCCCCCCGCTGCATCTGCTTGTGGGTGGGTTAAATGCAGAGGTGTGATTTCGTCGTAGTTCACCGCGAGCTGTGCCGCGACGGGAATAGTCACTTTCACTTTGCACTTTTATGTTAGTGAAAGGGTGAGAAGCGAACAAAAACCCCTTATTCATAAAGCTATCGCACGCTTGTATACATGAATAATGTCAAAATATGATCCGAACAACCCCAAATAAATCCGTTTGTTAAAAAAAAAAAAACGGCCAGATGTGTGAAGAATTCTCCATGAATGTATAAAGTTTTTGTTCTCCTGTGAAAACTATCCAGGATGTTTCTCCAAGACTCAGATGATGGATGTCGAGTTCAGTGTTGATACTGGATGATCTATAAGAACATTTATCCACTTCTTTTATCATTTCTATAATAACCGATGACATTACTGCACCTTGTATCAGGTTTTTTTTTTTTTTTTTTTTTTTTTTTTAAATGATGAAACATGCACTGATCCAGCCTGTGCTGATGAAAGCCCTTCCCCTCCTGATTTATTCTGATTACGTCCAGCAGCACTAGCGTCCCGGGACACGGTAACTTTATAAATTACAGCAGCGGTGTGAGTAAATTACTGCAGCGGTGCCATTTTCCTCCCCGTCCCACGTGCAAATGTGGCGCAGGAGGTTTATTTACCTTTTGGCGCTGGACGTCAGCTTGGCCGTGGTTTTGCTGGACAGTTTGGTGGGTTTTTTCTGCTGCTGCGGAGGAGGAGTGGGCTGCTTCCTCTCCTCCTGTTCTTCCGGCTCCGGGACCGGCGGATCCCTCTGATCTGCATCTGAACTGCCGCTACTGGTGCTGGGGCTCTCGTCGTCTGACCGCTGCCTTTCGCTGGACATCTTTCCCCACCTGGGCTTAAAGCACAACACACTACTCAACCGGAGAACCTGGTCTGGAGGGGGATGGGGGATGGGTGGGGGGGGGGACTTAAGCCCAAACTTTAGGCTTTTCCAATTAAACGAACAGATGTTTTGCTCAATTTATCCTCCTCACTCCAAAATCCATCAAATCCATCTTCTCAGTTTAGCTGAAGCCAGAGGTGAGGCTGTCCAACAGAAACGTACATCTCCGTCAGCTTCACTTCTGAGACGTCTCAAGTTCTGAAGAGGGACACAGATCCTCAAAGTTGGATTACTCAGTTTAGCTGGATAACTTGATCCAATGCCCCTCACCTCTCTACTGGATATCCAGTTAAGCTGGATCGATGAAGCCGGAGGTGAGGATGATCCATCATTTCTGCTCTTGTTCTGTTAGACTGGATTTTGTTTTGCTTTTCCAACTTCATTTCTCAACTTAGCTGGATAACTTAAGCCAGAAGTGGTCTAACAGGAATGAACTTTTCTCCAGCTCCACATTTTTTGTGCCTTTAAAGCAGGATTTCTCAGTTGATCTGGATAAATTTAACCTAAAGCGAGGATTCTTCAATAGAAACCCAAAACTTATGGCCTCTTTCTATTGGACAGTGCTTCCTATTGGACTTATGGCTTAAGTTATCATCCAAACTGGAAAATTCTGGCTATAGACATGCACATGCACGCGCGCACACACACACACACACACACATATATGTATATAAACGAACAACACTGGACTCAATATAGCTGGATAACTTAAGCCAAACTAAACCTACTCCTGATGAAATCACTAGAGCTGTGTCTCTTCTAGCTTACATCAAACTGGCTAAATCGAGCCACAAGTCCGGGGACTGTCTGCTAGACACGTCCTTTCCTGTCCCTTCCCATCGGATCAGACTTTGCTCGAGTTATCCGGCTAACTGAATCCCAAATCCAAGTGACACGGTCGCACATCCAGAGCTGCACTACATCCATGTACACGAGAGCAAAACTTCCTCTTGAGGTGAGCTGTCAGCACCGGGACCGGGATCAGAAAAGCAGTGGCACCAACACACTCCAGGGGATCCGATTCCTGACGGCGGTCCATCCTGCAGAGAGGAGAATATCCCACTCTCCCTTTCCAGCTTCATCCAGACCTCATGTCTCCATAAATAGGACAGAATGAGACACCACAGCCGTCCACATGGATTCTGGGGTCTCCTCCATGCTGAGGATGAGGAGGACACAGCTTTTCCTCCTGCAGGAGAGATGGGAAGCAGGCAGGCAGGCAATGCTGGAGGGAGGGAGGGAGGGAGGGAGGGAGAGCTGGCAAAACCTTTCCAGACTGTGGAGCAGCATGGAAAAGCAGGATCTGAGTAGAGGAAGAGGAGGAGGAGGAGGAGAGGAAGAAAGAGAGGGGCAGACACATGCAGAGCTAAAATAAAACCCTCGTTTTCACAAAGCCCCCCTCCCACTTCGAGGGGGGGCAGGAAAAAAGGGAGCCCAGCTGTTGTTGTTGTTTGTTTGTTTGTTGTTGTTGTTGTTGTTGTTGTTGTTTGATGTGGCTGAAGCTCCAGCATGGTGTGTCTCCAACTGATGCGTGAAGTCAGTTTTTCGAGGAGAAGAGGAGGAGGAGGAGGAGGAGGAGGAGAAAGGGGTGGTCAAAAAAAAAGAAAAAGAAAAGCAAAACAGCGCGAAAAGGACGACGTTTTTGGACCCGAACCCAAACCCACAAGCCTCTGCTTTACCTTAGATGGGCCCTCGTCCCGGTCTCGGTCGGTTTGGAGACGGAATTCCTGCAGAAACGGAGCCGGGAAGGACGACGGGCTCCGGCCGAGCTCTGAACATTGGAGAGGAAGGAGAAGGAGGCGCTGCAGCGGCGGAGCGCGGCCGCTAGAGGGCGCCCAAAGCGACTCTCATTTCCTATTATTATTATTATCGTTATTATTATTATTATTATTATTAATGAGAATCTTTAAAACATTTTTCATCCAGAGGGAAGTCGCTCAACATATGCAGTTTTATTAAAACTTGTATTAAAAGCACCTTAATACACCAAAACGTTTTGCTTTTGACCATTATAATGTGTCCAAATGAGCTCAGATTTGGATCTGGATTAGAATTTTGGATTTATTTGCAATTTATTTCATCACTTTATCCAGATCAGATTTGCCTCTCCAGGGTTGTGACACTGAAGCAGGTGTAAATGGTCCAAACGTATGGATGAATCCATATAGTTGACCATTTTATTGTTTTCAGATCTGCATGGAAGTGAATTAAAAGTATTTGAATCTAGTGTCCACACATGCATCTCTCTCTCCGGATCAGAATCAGAAATTGTGGGTTGTGACACTGAACAGGGTCGAAATGGTTCAAGTTTAAGGATAAATATCTACACTTTATCATTTTAATGTGTTCAGATCAGCTCGAATGTAAATTATAGTGTTTTTGAATCTGGATTAGAATGTGGAGTTATTTGTAGTGTGCACATGTGTAATGCATCTCTTTCTCCAGATCAAAATCTGGATTTTTGTCTCTTTAGGGTTATGCCAATGAACGTCTGTAGATGATGCGTCTTCATGTGAGGGTTCTCTTCAGTATCTCCATGTTCCTAAGTGTGACATTTCTCATCAATTTCACACAATGTTCCTCAGTACGAGGTTCTCCACTGATTTAGATGGTGTTTCTTCATGTGAGGGTTCTCCTCAGTTTTAGAAAATGTTCCTCAATATGAGGGTTCTCCTCAGATGATGTTCCTAAATATGAAGGTTCTCCTCAGTTTTAGATCCTCAGATTATGGGTTCTCAGTTTAAGGAAATGTTCCTCATTGTAAGTGTTCTCAGGTTTAGGTGACGTGTCTCAGTGTGGGGGTTCTTCTCGCATTATCTTCCCCATTGTGAGGGTTCTCAGTTGATGTTCCAATGGGTTAAGGGTTTCCTCAGGTATAGATGATGCTCCTCAGTATGAGGATACTCCTCAGAGTTAGATGATGCTCCTCAGTATAAAAGTTCTCCTCATGTGTAGATGACGCTCCTCAGTATGAGGGTTCTCCTCAAGAGTAGAAGATGCCCCTCAGTATAAAGGTTCTCCTCATGTGTAGATGACGCTCCTCAGTATGAGGGTTCTCCTCAGGAGTAGAAGATGCTCCTCAGTATGAAGGCCAGATACAGCTGAGGTACATCATCTTCCCTTGAGGTCTATAACAGCACACCTGAGAGTGGAACCATAATGTTGGTGTTTCTAATAAAGCGGCCAGTAAGTGTAACCATAATGAGTAGAGTAGAGTAGAGTAGAGTAGAGTAATCTTTTATTATCCCTCGAATGGGAAATTTGGGCGTTACAGGGCTCTTATAAAAGTGACAGATGTACAGAAAGAATAGAAAAAAGATATATAAAAATAGAGGTATAAGGAAAGAGGGACAAGTACAGGAGAAAGGAGAAAAGTACAGGAGCTATAATAATAAATGATCTATCTATATAAATATATAAATATAAATATATATACATATATACTATATTACCAAGATGCATATACATATCTCTAAGAAGAATAATGTGACCAAATATACAGTACACAGTAATAATACACGATAATAAATAGGTTTTAAATAAATTATAAATATATATAAATAAACAAGTCGTAAGATATAAGTTTAATAATAATAATAATAATAATAATAATGATAATAATACTGTACAATACAATAACAATATACATTAATATACGTTAATAATAGTATATAATATAACATAATATAGAATAATAAACAAGTGATGTAATGTTATGATGATGAGTTGTGGAGTCTGATGGCTGCAGGTAGGAATGACCTGCGGTAGCGTTCAGTGCTCCTACAGTCTCGTGTAGGGGGTGGGAGGTTTTGTCCATGATGTTGTCCATGGTGTTGTCCAATGTTGGTGTTTCTACTAAAGTGGCCAGTGAGTGGAACAATAATGGTGTTTCTAATAAAGTGGCCAGTGAGTGGAAGCACAAGCTTGGTTTTTCTAATAAAGTGGCCAAATGAGTGGAACCTTAATGGTGTTTCTAATAAAGTGGCCAGTGAGTGGAAGCACAAGCTTGGTGTTTCTAATAAAGTGGCCAAATGAGTGGAACCTTAATGGTGTTTCTAATAAAGTGGCCAGTGAGTGGAAGATTGCTGATTTTAAGTGCCCAGTGAATGGATGTTCACACTCTTAAAGTCAGGAGGTCACAGAGGGAACCGAGGGATAACAAGATAAATAGCAGCGTTCAATAAAACAGTGTTTATTGATTGGACGAAACACGATCATCAGGAATGAAAAGAATAATGGCAGAGGTGAAACTTCAGAGTGTGCTGCAGATTGGACAGATGTACTTTATTGATCCCTGAGGGGAAAATTTGGCTGCCTTACCAGCAAACGGTCAGAGTGCAAATATAATGGACAGACACATAATGACACGGGGACGTAGTCTAAAAACAGACATCCTGCCAAAGACCCATAATTAGGCCAATTACTGTAACGATATTGAAATAAAGACTCAAGTTGGAGCTAAAGAAGACACCAAAGCCAGCAGTGTCAGGTCCATAAAGTCTCGAGTACAGAATTCCTTAGAGATCTGCAGCAGAACTTCTTTATAGACCCAGCATCCGTCAGCACACTGAAGTGTGTAGGGCTGTTTTCTTTTCATTTTGGCTTAAAACAAAAGGCTGTAGGTGAGAGGTGTGAGTAATAGAAGCTGTCCAAGAACTCAACCAGCACTGCAAGCAAAGGATGTAGGGAATAAACAAGGAAAAATACATCGCAAATCTAAGTAACAGCCGACTTAAAGGAGATTTATGGCCGTTTGCGTGGGTGGCATGATCTAGGAAGACTGTTTTTGGCTCTTTTGTTTGGAAATAATTGAGTCTTCTCTGCTCTTGGACATTTTCCATGCTGTGGAAATGGTCTTGAATCTCCAGATCTGTGTCTTGACCGGGTCTAAGAATGATCCCTCTCAATCCCATGGCTTGATTCTTAGAACCCTAGCGTTGAGACATTGCACCAAGGTCTTGTGACACCCCTCGTTTCTTCATTTCCTGCTCCCAAAGACTGAGACTTGTATTTTTAATGTCATGTTGAGGAACAGTTCTCCAGGCCTCCTGAAGGAGAACGTTTTTATCTGTCATTTTAAGTACAGTCCCTGCACCTGACAGGTTTCAGAAGCAATGTGGGATCCTCTCCACAGAGAAGAGAAAACAAAAAGCAGTCGATGTCCAAAGAACAGCTTTGGAACGTTCTTCAACAAAGCTCGAGCACACCACTCCATGCTGCTCACGTAAGGGATGAATAGATATCAGCAAGCTTATTGATCACCATTGAAACCATTTGCATAAAGATGTTTCAGAAGGAGAGGAGACACGGCAGGATGCAAGTCAGTTTGATGTGTCAGCGATTACAGCATGTGACACTAATTGATGTAAAAATTAAAATATATTCCAACCTGCCTGCACTCTCTTCTTCACCTCTCTTCTAAACTTCCTGTTTTGTTCACACTTACGTATCCTCTCTTTGTCCTTCTCACTTTCATTCCTCTCCTCTCTAGAGCAGATCTCCATCTCTCCAGGTTCTCCTCAAGCTGCTCCCTA
This sequence comes from Hepsetus odoe, assembly GCA_017165825.1. NCBI lineage: Eukaryota > Metazoa > Chordata > Actinopteri > Characiformes > Hepsetidae > Hepsetus > Hepsetus odoe. The sequence goes on from CM029369.1 coordinate 3,379,131, forward strand.
CTCTCGCTACAGATCACATTATCATCAGCAAACATCATCGTCCACGGGGACTCCCGTCTAACCTCGTCCGCCAGCTTGTCCGTTACTATTGCAAACAAGAATGTGCTCAGTGGTGATCCTTGATGTACTCCCATCTATATTTTAAGTGCATCTGTCACTCCTACTGCAGACCTCACCACTGTCACGATGCCCTCATACATATCCTGTACCACTATGTCATACTTATCTGCCACACCTGAGTTCCTCATACAAAACCACTCTTCTCTCCTCTCCTCAACACCTCTCCAGGCACCCTGTCATATGCTTTTTATCAGTGCACTTCTCCTCCACTCCTCTGTCTTCCTCTCACTTTCCAAGATTGTGTTAAACAATCTGGTTAGAAATTCACCTGAAATCTCTCCTAAACACCTCCGTGCTTCCACCGGTAACATATTACATTAGCTTCTGTTATAAGTGAAGGCTTGAATGCAGCCTCAATTTTTTTTTCCTTGCTTTTCTTCTTCAGGCAGTGCCGAGCTGAGAGTTGGTGCATGAAGGTGAAGGACATGAGAGAAACAGAAAAAGAAATGAAGCGCCACATTTTATGTGTGTTTTTTTTTTTACACTGGCTGATGAAAAGCAACACTAGCGCTGAATTTAGTCTGTTATAAGAAATGTATTAAATAATCAGCAGATATTCATTTTGAGACATTTACCTAACAGACATTTACCTAACAGACATTTACCTAACAGAGGTTTCATTTCCAGATATTTCTTTGCTGTCTAGTTTTCAAGGACAGTTCTTCTGTATTTGAACCTCCGATAATTAGTTAATAGATTTTTATGGATAGGACAAAATTTTATCAACTATTTACTGATTGTAGTCCCTGTATATTTTGTTTTTATTGTTTAATAAATGAAGTTGTTGGAGATCAACTTAAAGGACATTTCTTTTAATGCAGATTTCTTTAATGTTTATGTTATGGGACGTTTGTTAAAGGACATTTAGTTACGGCACATTTAAATCAGTTACTATTTAGATGTTTAGTAGTGAGACATTCAGTTAAAGGTTCGGTTTAGCTGCAGTTCTTCATTCTTATAACTTCCAGGTTATTTTCCAACCAATTTTATGATTCATTCATTCATTTATTCATACAGTCATTCGTTCACTCGTTCGCTCTTTCGTTCATTCATTAATTTGCTCATTCATTGAATGGTTGGTTGATTGATTTGCTGTTTAATCGATTGCTTGATTGACTGACTGGTTTATTGATTGATTGATTGATTGATTGGTTGGTTGGTTGATTGATTTGGTGTCTTAATGATACATTGATTGATTGATTAATTAATTTGTTTGTTCATTTGTTCATTCATTTGTTTTGTTAATTGATTCCTTGATTCATTCATTCATTCATTCATTAATCGACTGGTTGATTGATTGATTGATTGATTTGTTGGCTGACTGATTCATTAATTTGTTAATTCATTCATTCATTAACTGGTTGATTGATTGATTGATTGATTGATTGATTGATTGATTGATTAAAGTCATTAGATAAAAATAATAATGGAAGGATTGAAGCTGGGAAGTCATTCAGCTCTGTTGGACTCTGACTCTCTGGGATAGTAGCTGTTCTCTTTTCACAGCCAATAACTGTCAAAGTGTATTTAATGCAGCTCAACACAAACGGTGTCTGTTCTATTAAACTCCCCCGTTCAGCATATACTCCACATTTCATACAGCTTGCCTACAGCCTTTCACAGAACTGTTATTTTTATCGCTTTATGCTCATACTGGCTATTAATAAAAAACTAAATTAAAGCCTACACAAGGAAGCGAACTCGCAGTGTGGGAGTGTGATCTTCGCTATAAATGAACTCACCAAAATGAATTTCCTTTTTCTCAGTGATCTGTTTTGTTTCAGGAAAGCCAAAATAGAAATCTGATAAAAAAGAAGTTAACATGCACAGTTCTCAAGCACAATATATTAAGATCCACCATCTCAGATGCTTTGATTCTGGAAGCATCAATAAAAGACCATCGATGGGAATCAGTGCGAATGGTTCCTAAGAAATTCTAAAATGTGCAATTCTGTAAGCTTCATGTTCACTTTTATTCAATAATGTTTGGAAAAGTATTGCATTCCCACTCTTATTTTATTTTAAATGTTTTTGAAATATTAAATATCGATATTTTACCAAGTTCTCCCATTGGTGAGGCCTTCAGGAGCTGGACTGCAGGTCTAATATGCCAGTTTAACCAATTAGGTAATAAAGGTTTGATTTACAAAGGGTGAGACCAGCTTTACATGACCTTTGTGGAAAAAATCTAGATATATTTCTGACCGTGAATATGAGTGTCAGCCTAAAAAGTGGAGATTGTCTCAGATGGTGAACAGCAGCAGCTCTATGGACTGAAGGAGTACTGTAGAAATGCTACACACAAGCTTTATTATATGTTCTTATGTGTTTCACACACTTTACAAACAATTAATCTTTAAATGTTGCCGTGTAGATACACAGCTTTTGACCATCTGTTTGGATTAACAGCTCATAATATGATTAGTGTCTGTCACATCCTCTATAATATGAGACTTCAGGAACCCTATACACCATCAGCGGGCGCGGGGGCTTTAATGGGAACGACTCTTTTTACTGGACAGTCCCATCTTGCCATCTTTCCTTTGCTATTTGTGCTTAAGCTCCATACTTTGAGTGCTTGAGCCTTGTTGAAGTGAGGCTATGCTGGTTTGGACATGTCCAGAGGATTATATCAGGAGAAGGATGTTGAAGATGAAGCTTCCAGGAAAGAGGAAGACCAAAGAAGAGGTTTATGGACGTGGTGAGAGAGGACATGCAGGTGACAGTGTGAAAGGGTAAGATACAGAGGACAGGAAGAAATGGAAATGGATGATCCGCTGTGGCGACTCTTAAAAGGGAGCAGCGAAAAGAAGAAGAAGAAGAAGACATGTGTTTTAGCTTTTTTAATAAAACCAGTTCCATGACTCACACTTACGTCCTGCCTCGTCCCTCTAACCCTGAAAGCGAGTTTCCTTGGTTGGTTCAGCTTCCAGTGATTCATGAAGCATTTCGGGAAATCTTACATCACTCAGTTTGATGCGTCTGAAAGATTTCAGTTTAGACATCCATGTACCCCTAACAGTTTGCCCCTGTATCCCAGAAAGAATTGGGACAGCTTACCCCTAGACATGAAGAAGGAAAGGAGGGATGAGTGAAGTGATACAGTGATTAGTTTTGCCCCTGCACAAGGATGACACACAAAATCAGGAAGTGCTCCATATTTTGGATGGCCTAGCGTTTATGGACTGGGTCCCAGGATTAGAAAGTTTGAAGCCCAGACCAGGAGTTAGCCCTGAGGTACCCTTGAGCAAGGTACCATCCCCATCACTGCTCCCCGGATGCTGGTGGCCCACTGCTGTGGGTTCAAAGCAGAGGCTATATTGTGTGTTCACAATGACATATATTCGCTTTTACTTCCACTAAGAGGGCAACAGGTGAAAAGGAAACAGGGCCTTTGAACAAGGCCTTCCCAGGATGTTAGACCCTGTTACTATGGCAACAAAGTCCCTATTTAACACCTCTGATTTCAGAAGGAATGCTGGATGAGATGTTCACTAAAATCTTTGCACATTGATCGTGTCCTCATCGAAGCTGACGCCTTTAAAGATGTGGCCCTTTCGTTCCTGTCACTGAAGCCAAAATTCAAACAGCAGAAATCGTAGAGGATGTTAACGAACGTTTGAACTGCACACACTTGCACTCATTCTCCTACACCCACCAGCCCACACACTTCTACACACGCCGCCGACCATGAATCAAAGCGAAGGAAACCCACAGCTTTGCCTTTGCTCATGCTTATGTCACCATCACATATGTGACACAGGAAGGAAGTTGGCTTTCTTTTTAAAGCGACGCTTATGTCTCCTCTCCAGAAACCCGTGTCACCAGTCATGGAAGATGATCTGAGAACAGATGCGCTCCATAAAATATTAACGTTTATTTCTGCCGCTCCTTCCCTGCACGCTAATCAGGAGCTCGTTAATGTGCGAGAGCGCAATCCGTTCAGGTTTGAACATTTTCACAATTTGCTCTGGTTTGACCTCTCAGGGGCAAAAGTTTGGATTCTTGCTAAAACAACTTTTCACACTTTTTTTTTCCATGTTTGAGGTTGGAAACAAAGCTTGAAATTGTGAAGGACTCTTGTGAAGGTCTATTGGAGGGCATTTTGGGGCTTTAAAAGCCCAGTAGCTCTTTCATAGGCAAAATATGAAGGGTGAGCAGTGTTTAAATATGGTTGTAGGCCATTGTAGTCCATTATGATTAGACTTTAGCTCAGGCCTGAAATAAATCTTGGGACACAGAGGGTGCTGGAGTCTCTCTAAACAGCCTGGACAGATTGCCAGTCGTTCGAAGGGACAGACACACAAACAAATCAAGCAGATTTAAAGCAATTTACAAATATACAGCACAATATACTATTCTTTTCCTTACGAAAGACTGAAGACAATGAGGGGACAAACCCAGAGACCCAGAGAGTTCTCCAGATCTTCCTGAAGGACAGTGTTGTTGTCTCTCATTCTCAGTCCAGTCTCTGTACCTGAGCAGTTCTCCAGATCTTCCTGAAGGACAGTGTTGTTGTCTCTCATTTTCAGTCCAGTCTCTGTATCTGAGCAGTTCTCCAGATCTTCCTGAAGGACAGTGATGTTGTCTCTCATTTTCAGTCCAGTCTCTGTACCTGAGCAGTTCTCCAGATCTTCCTGAAGGACAGTGTTGTTGTCTCTCATGTTCAGTCCAGTCTCTGTACCTGAGCAGTTTGATAGTTCTGTGTTGGTTAATCCACACAGTGATCTACGTCTGAACCTTCAAGCAGAACAAAGCGTCTAACTTGAGACATGAAGCAGTGAAGATACAGGAGCAGATGATTCCAGATGACCAGGTGATTCCTTTACTGCTGATGCTGAATGCTGAGTGGTTCCCTGCTATCTAGAAGCATGTGACTTCATGCAGCTTGGACACTTATTCCTTTTTTTTTCTTTTGTCTTTTTGGCCCTTGACCCACCACAGATAGTTCAGATATTTGTCCCACTCATGACAAAACACCCCTTCACTCTGGACACCTCTGGTTTAGGCTCAAGAGAGGCTGTCCATCTTTATTTCAGGACTAATGGTCCATCCAGTTCTGAACAGCAGTCGTCAGCAGCCTACTTTTAATGTAGATCTTGTAGTCAGGCTTGGGCTTTGGTCCAAAACTGCTCCAGTTGGAACATCTTTTTTTGTGGGAAAACAGATCGATATTTTAACGAGGACATAAAAGAAGTGTTCACTACATTCTCATACGATTTTCCCGCAACGGTGACCTCCGCGTAGATCAATATGTATTATAGTAATTATTTAAGATTACTTTTTGCAGTTACTGATAACTGACAACGTTGCTTTCAACAACTGCCCTTTCTTTTGACCACTGCAAGTGAAAGTGAAAGTGACTGTGTGTCATCGTGAGCATACCACACAGTGAAACACAACCAAATACATACCAGATCTTGCAAAATGTAGGTAAACACACCCCCCCCACACACACACACAGCCAGACACACAGAGAGATAGACAGGTAGGTTGGTAGGTAAGCAGGTAGATAGATATATTGGTGGATGGATGGATGGATGGACTGAAGACACTTGAGGGATCAAACCCAGTGATGGTGTTTATGATCTGAAAGTACCTGTTTTTATGACAGCATATGCCTCAAAACATGTTCTTAAAGCTTTTTGAAAGAACATTTATCTATAAGATGTTTTATTCCATCTTCAGCGCTGTTCAATAGCTGAAAACGTTGGGACAAAAAAGCGTTACAGATCTTGAGAAACGTAGGTTTGTTCTAAGGAAACTGACAGTCTTTTCCACACCTGCCAAATAAAGATGGTTGTTTTTCCAGGGTGAGTTCATCACCCCAGTGAACACCTTTAGCAGAGCTGCTCACATCTCCTGTACCTTTTGTCCCGAGGTCTTCTGCAGGCCACACCGAAACAGCTCGTTTGTCAAAAGTAAAAAGATATTTTACCCCTTTCTGTAATCCAGCAGCAGAAAGAGTGAAGCAACATATAAGCAGTAATTAATATATTGTCCTCTCATTGTTCTCTCCGCAGTGAAAATTTCAGATAATTGTGCATGCGTGTGAATGTGTGTGTGTGTGCACACTTGTGTGTGTGTGTGTTTACTGATTAGTTGAATCAATTTGCATACTTGGAATGAGGCCAAAATCCAGCAGCAGAGATAAGCATTCATTGATTGACAATATTCCAGCCGCTCCTGCCACTTGTGTGCATTTGTGTGTGTGTGAGTGTGTGTGTGTGTGAGAGAGAGAGAGAGAGAGGGGCACAGAAACTGGAAAGAACAAATCCTTCACCCATGAAACCTGAAATCTACTGCCCTCCCTGTTAGAGCTATAATTTTATCAAATTAATGCAGATTATTATTATTATTATTATTATTATTACTATTATTATTATTATTATTATTAATAATAATAATAATCTACTTCCTTAACGGACTGCTTCTCTTTAAGGGTCACCACAGCGGGTCATCCATCTCCATTTCTTCTTGTCCTCTGCATCTTCCTCTTTCTCTTGTCCTCTCTCACCACGTCCATAAACCTCCTCTTTGTTTTTCCTCTTCTCCTCTTTCCTGGCAGCGTCCTTCTCCTGATATACTCCTTGTCTCTGCACTGTCCAAAACAACAGTCTTGCTTCTCTGACTTTGTCTCTAAACTCTAAACTGTCCTTCTAATATACTCGTCTCTTATCCTGTCCACCGTCGCCAGCTCCCTGTTGATAGACGGCTCTAATGAACAATCCCATGGCCTCTGTTTAAAACAAATGGTGAATATTGTTTTTTATCAACCTTTAGAGCTCGGAAATGATAGAAAATAATCATTTTTTTAGCTTAAAGAGCTAAAATGCCAACATTATTACTGCTTTCATGGTTTCTTTCACTGTGGAGCTTTAAAATAATTTGTCATTAAAGTAATTAAAGTGCCTGTGGTTGATTTATTCATGCCGGATGAAAGCAGAATGGAGTCTCGCCCTGTTGGAGGATCATTAACGTATAATCTGGTGAACAGCAGGTTGATGAAATGAGCAATCTGGCAAAGAGTCTTGTCTTCATTTAGTGCAGCGTGATGACCATAGTAGTGTCTTCTTGTTCTTCTTCTTCTTTCAGCTGCTCCCGTTTAGGGGTCACCACGGCGGATCATCTGTTTCCATTTCTTGCGGTCCTCTGCATCTTCCTCCTTCAAACCAACCTGCATGTCCTCTCTCACCACAGCCATAAGCCTCCTCTTTGTCCTTCCTCTTCTCCTCTTTCCTGACAGCTCCTTCTTCCACGTCCCTCTCCTGATATACTCCTCGTCTCCTCTGTTCATATCCAAACCATGTTTCAGAATGGCCTTTAAAATCTTCAAAGGATGTTAAGAATCGAGTGATGGGGCAATTGGAGCCCCCAAGACCGCAACCAAAAATGTCCCATGAACCGTGTGAAGACTCAAGCCTGGGGTGTAATGAATAGTTTAGATTCAGGCAGTGCTGGGCGATGTCTCATCTACATCCGTTTTCATTATAAGGAGTGTTGGTAGACCCCAGTGTCCAAAAGTCTTTATCTCATTGTGTATTTCTCCTGGAATGAAGGGTATCTAAAGAAAGTGTGCTTCAGCGGTGGCCTAGCAGTTAGGGAGTGGCCCCCACATCGGCAGATTGTGGGTTTGATTCCCTCACCAGAAGGATGCCCTGAGGTACCCTTGAGCAAGGTACCGTCCCCGTCACTGCTCCCCAGGCACTTTCAATAGCTGCCCACTGCTGCACGGTGTTTGTGTGCATGTATTAAAGGCAGAGGTCCAATTTCGGTGTGGTTCAAATGTGCTGTGCTGTGACCTCGCAATGACGAGGGTCGTCACTTTCACTTTCAGTTTCAGTAGCTGCCTCTGCTCTTCTGAGAAGATGGGGATTCAGTTGCAGCCGTGAGAGCATTAGTGAGGTTGGCTCATTAGATCAGCAACACAAATGCCACTTTATACCCTCATCATGGGCATAGTGACCTTGCTGCTTTCAGTCTGTGCTTTATACATATATAAGAGAGAGAGAGAGAGAGAGAGAGATAGAGAGAGAGAGAGAATGAGGAGATTCCTAATTCATAGTCATACTGTGCAAAAATACTATTTGCTATACTATAAAAAGTACTATATGTCTGTCATAGTGTCTAATCTTTGAAAAATGTTTTCATGCAACAGGCTTTTCTCCAAAATCTCACTGGTGATGCAGCTCTGAGACCTGTTTTCAGATCAGATTTCCTCCACTATCATAGTCAAAAATCTCAACAAATACATTCCTGAAATTAAATATCAAATATGATCATCTCTGACCTTCTGAAGGATCTCACAGAAGGGTTTCCTAAGCTGTTTTTATGATTGATTAAGAATAGGCCTCATAATCGGAAGGTCATGGGATTGATTCCTTCACCATCAGGTTGCCCTTGAGCAGGGTATTATCCCCATCACTGCTGCCCGGGTGCTGCTGCGCAGTGTTTGAAAGCTATGCAAATCATGCATTTCTGGTAGATAACATCTATATTGCAAGGCTTCAGGTCCGTGTGCTTATTTTCCGTGTGTCTCTCCATACATCCGCCTTGTGTCTGCGTTCGTATTTCGTCCATGTCCTTCCCTAGTCCTGCATATCTGCAGTCAACTCATGTCTGCTCCTTGTGTCAGGTGTCCCTTGCTCCATGTGATGTAGAAGTATCCCTCCTTCTGTGTCTGTCTTTACTGGACCTCTGGATTGTTTCTTATCCTGTTTCGGTTGCTTTGTCCCGTTGATTTAGGTCTCTTGTGGTTGTTAGATTAGTTTTATGTTCGATTCATAGTTTGTCCCATTTAGGGGAGGTTTACACTGAGCGTATTGGACAGGACTAAATCCTCAACACTTGCCTTCAAGGTCAAAAATGGTCCTTCACCCTCTTATTGGATGTGAATAATCAAACAGCATTTTCTCGTCCCCTCAGAACAAACACTGCTCGCTTCGAACCTCCGTCCTCAAGAGAAAAGAAAGACCTGCATTGAGACTTATCTCAGTCCTTGCTCCTCATGGTGGAATGAACTTACTCTTGTGGTCTGAGTTCCTCTGTGTCTTCAAGCGTCAGGGCTCTTACCTGGGAAATAGTTCATTTCTAGCACGTCACTAGAACGAAGAACAGTTGTGGATGAAGCACTGATGTGCGGAGAAGAGCTTCTTCGAAATGCTGCAAACGTAAAAGGCGCTGAATTAACTTTAGGCTGTGAAAGGGTTAACTTTTTTTAATCACACAGCTTCCCATTCAGAGCTGATATTGAGAGGATGAGAGAAGATGTCGCTCAGGAGAGATTAGATCCTTTATTTGCCTCCTGTGTGATATTGTATCGCACCGCTACCCTGAAACCATTACACACTCGTTCCCACTCCCTCCCATCCCTCCGTTCTCCTCTCCTTCCTGAACTTCATTGTTCTCTGACAGCACAATTGCCCGGCCGTGAGTGCGTGATGGAAATGAATTAATATCGCCGGTTTGTAATTGCATGAGCAATCCATACAATCCCTTCCGCCTGAGACGGACTTGGATAGAAGAGACATCTTCCCTCGTGAGGGTTGAGTGGTTTTATTTTTTTATTCATCTTCGTTTTGTTCAGCCTGACACCACGGGGCTCTCGCTAGTGTCCTGATCTCATTTGAGCTTTATATCATTTCAGAAGATGCCGGATGAAAACCTTGTCAATTTTTTTCCCTCTTAAGTGTCTGCTGCCCTGGACATTTTATGATGAATGGACTAAACAGACCAACATTTCTATATAGTGAGCTAAATGGTAAAGATGTTCAAGTGTACTGGATCAAACTACGGATACTTCAGCAACATGGAGGATGGAGGATGGAGGATGGAGGTTGGAACCGGACGTCTGAAGCTCCGTCACAGTTGCAGGCAATGGTTCTGATGTTTCACACATGTCTGGAGAATGATTCGGAAGGGTTGTGAGTGCCCAAAGCAAACTCACATTTGACTCACTTTTCATCACCATCCATATAAACACTCAGAGATGCCCACTGGTGGGTTTAGAGAAGACATTAAAAGGGTATACTTGTGTGAGATGTCTGGTTCCGTTCACCACCAGTGTATAGAATAATATAAGATGGGTTCCCACTATAGACTCTGGGAGCAGTGATGGGGACAGTATCTTGCTCAAGGATACCTCAGGGTACCCTACTGGTTTGGGATCTGAACCCATGACCTTACTGAGGCACTAGGCCGCCGCTACTGGGACATAACTGGGCTGGTAATTCTGGAGCACAGCTGGGGTGGGTTTGGCTACATCCCTAGTTAGGGAAGATGACTGCCATGGCCATTTTTAAGGTGGACTGACTCCGTGTACCCTGTGCATCACACTTTCCAGCCAGCAGGATTTTACTGCTTTATTTTAAAACATGAGCTTATTTAAAGATACAAATCTGCCCCATTTCTCCTGGGATAAACATATTTAGGATAAAAAATTCAATATGATGCCTTCAAGGAAACATTTACACCATTCCCAAAAATGAACCAAAAATGCCCCTGCACAGTTCCGTTATTGATGAAGATGTAAAGGGGTTGATGAGACCTCATGTGCGATGAAAGAGTGAAAGGAAATCAGACCTATGGTTGAATGTTAACCCCTTGTTGGATTTTGAATCACTGAAGCAAAGTCATCTCTCAAGCCAATAACAGACAGCTCTTTGGCCTCCCTTTTTAGCAACCGGAATCTGTGTGAGTGTGTGTGTGTGTGTGTGTGTTAGCATCCCCTCAAGGTCAGCACAGGGTGGGCCTAATTTCCTGCAAGCAGCTAAAGCCATGCGTCCTTGCATTGTCTCCCGAACCCATGTCTTTGTTTTGCTTTTTTTTTTTTTCTTCACGGAGGTGATCTGAGCGCAATTTCACAGTCGTTTGAACAACGGCGTCCACAATAGAGAGAGATTATGACAGATTAGCGCCGAGAATCATGAACACAAAAGGCGCTGAGATCACACATCCGCTCAAAGGACGTCTTTATTCCCACCTTGAGGGCTCTTCAAACCAATAAAAAAAGTGCCTAGTCCTCTTGAGATGATCATAATTGCCATCAATCTGCAATTTGAAGAGGGTTTCTGGGTGCATGTGAAGTAAAGGAAGTGAAAGAGAGGAAAAGAGGGGGTGAGAGAGGCTGGCGGAGCTTCTTTTGTCTTTCCGGTGTCTGGGGACGTTACTTCCAGTTTGCGCTGCTCCAGCCGTGGGCTATAACGGATTACAGACCCTAAAAAGGAGGCTGGGCTTGTTTCTCCTCGCCACATCTCCTCTCATCTCCGCCTTTTGTCTTCCGCCGCCGTCCACACCCGCTCAGTCAAGGCCTGATGACGCAACGCGGCGGCTTCTTAGCACAACAAGGTGATGGAAATCACCAGAGGTTCCTTACATGACAAGCCTCCAAACGCTCCTCAGAAAGGGTGTTTTACTAATCAGTTTACAGACCAGTACAGTGACAGATAGATAGATAGATAGATAGATAGATAGATAGATAGATAGATAGATAGATAGATAGATAGATAGACAGTTTGATAGAGAGATAGATGTATAGATAGAAAGATAGATGGATAGATTCGTTTTAATTAAATTGAATCGTCACGTATTCAAGCCCTTCTTGTTCTAACAGACACGTTTAATCGAGTTTGATTTGGCAATAAATTGGTAAAAATCTTTAAATGTCAACAGTAAACAGAAAATCCTCCTTTTTTAATTTGGATGGATGTTTCAAGAAGTTAAACTGAACAGGTCAAATTGTGTGTGTGTGTGTGTGTGTGTGTGTGTGTGTGTGTGTGTGTGTGTAGGCGTTGTATATTTATCATCCACTCTCAGAAGCGCTGACGTGCTCAACATACATCACATTTGCTGATGCGGTGTTTTATTTTTAAGGAGTAAATAAGTTCACTTCATGGACAGAGACACTCTTAATACATAGTTTCTGTTCATTCACTGAATTTAACAAAAAACAAAATACGACCCAGAGTTACGGCACGTCAGCCTTCTGTCAGTTCATCAGTTTCAGTAACAGAGTCACTCTCAGAGACGAGAGAGGCCTCTCCACGGACATTTCTGGAACGTTTTTTTTTTAGTTTGTTTTTAATTAATAGAATCATAGATAGATGGATGGATAGACATAGATAGACAAAAATATAGATAGATTTTAATGTCACATTTTAAGATCAGTATTTTGGGCATTTTATTGTTGGGCAAGTGTATTTGATGGATGGAAGGACGGCTACATAGATAGATAGATAGATAGATAGATAGATAGATAGATAGATAGATAGATAGATAGATAGACAGACAGACAGATAGATTATGTGAGTTGTGATGTCCATGGATTGGACCAGTACATCCCACAGCTGCTCGTTCGGATTGAGATCTGGAGAATTCGGAGGAACATTTTGATCGCCTTGTTCCTCAAACCATTCCGGAGCTCTTTCCTTCTGAAAGAGGACACTGCCGTTACCTCTTTCATGTTACCATGAAGTGAAAGTGAAGTGAAAGTGACTGTTGGTCATTGAGAAACAGCACAGTGAAACACAATGAAATGCTTCTCTGTTTTTAACCCCCACACATATGGGCAGCCATATCTAGCACATGGGGAGCAGTGAAAGGGACGGTACCTTGATCAAGGGACCGCCTACTGGTCCTGGATTCGAATTCATGACCTTTTGATCCTGTGGCCTTGTCCCTAAACACTAGAACACTGCAAGGAAGGAACAGCGAAGTGTTAAAGTAATGCAGGACCCAAGGTTTCCCAGCAGATCATTGTCCAGAGCATCACACAATCTCTTCCACAGGCAAACACACACACACACACACGCACAAACGCACAAACGCTTGCCAAAACACACATTATAATAGAAAATGTGATTCACGTCATTACTAACAATCCAAGTGTAAATAACAGCGTATAATCTCTGTTCCAAATTAAATGGGTTTTTTGTTTGTTTGTTTTTTTTTTCGTTTGATGATGGAGGCGTCTTCAGCACACCTGCAGCCCTTAAATCAAGCAGCCGAACCCCGGGGCAGCTCGCAGATGTAGATTTCGGAATGGAGCAACGGCTGAAAAGGAGGAACAATAAGCTTTTTGGAAACAGTAATTTAGCCAGCGGCTCTGAAAGGTGGCTGAGCAATACATTCCTTGAGAGGAGGAAAGGAAGGAAGAAGGGGGGATGAAAAAAGAAGAAGTGATGGCTGTCTCCTGCGAGCTCCCACGCTTATGATTGAGCCGCCGGAGCTAAATGCACTCTAAAAATACCCAGCAGAGCAAACGACAGCTCACTGGAGCTTCTCAGATTGTGCTGAGGGGTGATCTCTCTCTCTCTCTCTCTCTCTCTCTCTCTCTCTCTCTCTCTCTCGCAGTGTCCTGCTCCTGGAGCCCCCCCTGCACTCTTTAACCCCTGGAAGCAGCAGAAAGGTCCAATGATAACTGAAGGGTAACAGGATAAGCAGAAAGTTTCACTGAAATTTTGCAGGTAAAATGTGAGTTTGGCTCAAAATAAAGGCACTAAATACAAAAAATCTTTTCAGGTCAACAATTGGCCACGTTCTTCAACTGGTGTTCATGGCGATGTGTGACTTTGTGCCATTTTTTTTCACCTTCCTTGAATTTCCTGTAAAGCATTTTTCATATTTTAATTTTGAGAAACGTTAAAATATGAAAAAAAAAATCAGTATTTTTGTATTTTTATTGTTGTAATGTTTTTTGCGAGATGTATAGATAGATAGATAGATAGATAGATAGATAGATTAAAAGATGTCTTGATAGATAGATTAAAAGATGTTTAGATAGATAGATAGATAGATAGATAGATAGATAGATAGATAGATAGATAGATAGATAG
>CM029369.1:3393448-3413448 GCA_017165825.1 Hepsetus odoe
CTCTCTCTCTCTCTGCCTCTCTCTCTCTCTCTCTCTCTCTCTCTCTGCCTCTCTCTCTCTCTCTCTCTCTCTCCCCCCATACGCAGTAATAATGATGTAAGACTGTCAGGCACTCTTGAGCTGAATGTTACCCAGCTGTTGCAAATGACTGCATTACAGGCATCACACACACACACACACACACACACACACACATACACAAATACAGAGCGGAGCTGTGCTTTATGGCTCTTTCAGAGGAAATGAATGGTGAAGTGGAGTGAAGGTGCTGCTGGGTTGTCAGTATTAGAGTGTGTTGAAAAGAGACAAACGCACCAATCACAAACAAGCGTGCGTCTCTTTTACACCTGCTGCTGTATTTATAACAGAGGATTTCTCCTTCATCAAATATCTGTCTCACTGTGTCTCCTATGATGCTCAGCCTGAAGTGTGCATTACATTTACTCACACTCACAAACTGGGCCCACAGCGCTGAGTGACTATCGCTCTCCTCCCCCGAGGACATGAAACAACACACACAGACAGGGTTTAGTTAACTGTGTAACACATAACACATACATGAGTCTTGCATTTCTAATGTTCAGCTGAGGAACAGTTCTCCAGATCCTCCTGAAGGACAGTGTTGTTGTCTCTCATGTTCAGTCCAGTCTCTGTACCTGAGCAGTTCTCCAGATCCTCCTGAAGGACAGTGTTGTCGTCTCTCATTTTCAGTCCAGTCTCTGTACCTGAGCAGTTCTCCAGATCTTCCTGAAGGACAGTGTTGTTGTCTCTCATTCTCAGTCCAGTCTCTGTACCTGAGCAGTTTGATAGTTCTGTGTTGGTTAATCCACACAGTGATCAACGTCTGAACCTTCAAGCAGAACAAAGCATCTAACTTGAGACATGAAGCAGTGAAGAAACAGGTGCAGATGATTCCAGATGATCAGGTGATTCGTTTACCGCTGATGCTGAACGCTGAGAAGAGCCCGTTTATCTAGAACCTTGCATCTTTAAACACTTTGTCAAATTATAAAAGCTATAAGAAGTCAGTTTTGCCTGTAATTACATTAAATAGAAGACATTTCTGCAAATAAAATTGACCAGAAATATGTTTTTTTTTTTTTGTTGTTCTCCTCCTCGAACCGCCACCTTATCGTGGTGGAGGGGTTTGCGTGTCCCAATGATCTTGGGAGCTATGTTGTCGGGGGCTTTATGCCCCTGGTAGGGGCACCCAAGGCAAACAGGTCCTAGGTGAGGGAAGAGACAAAGTGCGGTTCAGACCTCTTCTGATGAATAACAATTATGGAAGACGTTTTCCCTCACCCGGACGTGGGTCACCGGGGCCTCCCTCTGGAGCCAGGCCTGGAGGTGGGGCCCGATGGCGAGCGCCTGGTGGTCGGGCCTTTACCCATGGGGCCCAGCTGGGCTCAGCCCGAAGAGGCAACGTGGGTCCCCCTTCCCATGGGCTCACCACCTGTGGGAGGGGCCAAAGAGGTCGGGTGCATTGTGAGCTGGGTGGTGGCCGAAAACAGGGGCCTTGGCGGTCCGACCCTCGGCTGCAGAAGCTGGCTCTAGGGACGTGGAATGTCACCTCTCTGGTGGGGAAGGAGCCTGAGCTAGTGCGCGAGGTTGAGAAGTTCCAGCTAGATATAGTTGGACTCACCTCGACGCACAGCTTGGACTCTGGAACCACTCTCCTTGAGAGGGGCTGGACTCTTTTCCACTCTGGAGTTGCCACTGGTGAGAGGCGCAGAGCAGGTGTGGGCATACTTATTGCCCCACGGCTTGGGGCCAGTACATTGGGGTTTACCCTGGTAGATGAGAGGGTGGCGGCCCTCCGCCTTCAGGTCGGTGGACGGGTCCTTAGTGTTGTCTGCGCTTATGCGTCAAACAGCATTCTGGACTACCCACCCTTTCTGGGGTCTCTGGAGGGGGCGCTAGAGAGCGTCCCTGCTGGGGACTCCATCGTTCTGCTGGGGGACTTCAATGCTCACGTGGGTAATGACAGTGACACCTGGAAGGGCGTAATTGGGAGGAATGGCCCCCCCAATCTGAACCAGAGCGGTGTTTTGTTATTGGACTTTTGTGCTCGTCACGGATTGTCCATAACGAACACCATGTTCAGGCATAAGGATGTCCACATGTGCACCTGGCACCAAGACACCCTAGGCCGCAGTTCGATGATCGACTTTGTGGTCGTGTCGTCTGACTTGCGGCCCCATGTCTTGGACACTCGGGTGAAGAGAGGGGCGGAGCTGTCAACTGACCATCACCTGGTGGTGAGTTGGCTTCGTTGGTGGGGGAGGATGCCGGTCAGGCCTGGTAGACCCAAACGCATCGTGAGGGTCTGCTGGGAACGTCTGGCAGAATCCCCTGTCAGGACAAGCTTCAACTCCCACCTCCGTCAAAGCTTTAACCACGTCCCGGGGGAGGTGGGGGACATTGAGTCTGAATGGACTATGTTCCGCGCCTCCATTGTCAAGGCGGCTGACCGGAGCTGTGGCCGGGAGGTGGTCGGTGCCTGTCGCGGTGGCAACCCTAGAACCCGTTGGTGGACACCAGCGGTGAGGGATGCCATCAAGCTGAAGAAGGAGTCCTACCGGGCCTTTTTGGCCAGTGGGGCTCCGGAGGCAGCTGATAGGTACCGACAGGCCAAGCGGAATGCGGCTCTGGTGGTTGCTGAGGCAAAAACTTGGGCATGGGAGGAGTTTGGAGAGGCCATGGAGAAGGACTTCCAGACGGCTTCGAGGAAATTCTGGTCCACCATCCTGCGTCTCAGGAGGGGAAAGCAGTGCACAGTCAACACAGTGTATAGTAGGGATGGTGTGCTGCTGACCTCGACTCGGGACGTTGTGGGTCGGTGGGGGGAGTACTTCGAAGACCTCCTTAATTCCACCAACATGCCTTCCGAGGAGGAAGCAGAGCCTGGGGACATAGAGGTGGACTCTTTCATCTCTGGGGCCGAGGTTGCCAAGGTGGTCAAAAAGCTCCTTGGTGGCAGGGCTCTGGGAGTGGATGAGATCCGCCCAGAGTTCCTCAAGGCTCTGGATGTTGTAGGACTGTCATGGCTGACACGCCTCTGCAACATCGCATGGACATCGGGGACGGTGCCTCTGGATTGGCAAACCGGGGTGGTGGTCCCCCTCTTTAAGAAAGGGGACCGGAGGGTGTGTTCCAACTATCGAGGGATCACACTTCTCAGCCTCCCAGGGAAAGTCTATTCAGGGGTCCTGGAAAGGAGGGTCCATCGGATAGTCGAACCTCGGATTCAGGAGGAGCAGTGTGGTTTTCATCCAGGTCGCGGAACAGTGGACCAGCTCTACACTCTTAGCAGGGTCCTGGAGGGTGCATGGGAGTTTGCCCAACCAGTTTACATGTGCTTTGTGAACTTGGAGAAGGCATTCGACCGTGTCCCTCGGGGGCTCCTGTGGGGGGTACTCCGGGAGTATGGGGTATCGGATTCCCTGCTAAGGGATGTCCGGTCCCTGTACAACCGATGTCAGAGCTTGGTCCGCATTGCCGGCAGTAAGTCGGACCTGTTCCCGGTGAGGGTTGGACTCCGCCAGGGCTGCCCTTTGTCACCGATCCTGTTCATAATTTTTATGGACAGGATTTCTAGGCGCAGCCAGGGCGTTGAGGGGGTCCGGTTTGGTGGGCTCAGGATTGGGTCACTGCTTTTTGCAGATGACGTTGTCCTCCTGGCCTCATCAGGCCGTGACCTTCAGCTCTCACTAGATCGGGTCGCAGCCGAGTGTGAAGCGGCTGGGATGAGAATCAGCACCTCTAAATCTGAGGCCATGGTCCTCACTCGGAAAAGGGTGGAGTGCCCTCTCAGGGTTGGGAGTGAGATCCTGCCCCAAGTGGTGGAGTTTAAGTATCTCGGAATCTTGTTCATGAGTGAGGGTAGAATGGAGCGGGAGGTCGACAGGCGGATCGGAGCAGCGTCCGCAGTGATGCGGGCTCTGCATCGGTCCGTCATGGTGAAGAAGGAGCTGAGCCAGAAGACAAAGCTCTCAATTTACCGGTCAATCTACGTTCCCACCCTCACTTATGGTCACGAGCTGTGGGTAGTGACTGAAAGAATGAAATTGCGAATACAAGTGGCCGAAATGAGTTTCCTCCGCAGGGTGTCTGGACTCTCCCTTAGAGATAGGGTGAGAAGCTCAGTCATCCGGGACGGGCTCAGAGTAGAGCCGCTGCTCCTCCGCATCGAGAGGAGTCAGATGAGGTGGCTCGGGCATCTGATTAGGATGCCCCCTAGACGCCTCCCTGGTGAGGTGTTCCGGGCACGTCCCACCGGAAAGAGACCCCGGGGAAGACCCAGGACACGCTGGAGAGACTATGTCTCTCTGCTGGCCTGGGAACGCCTTGGGATCCGCCCGGAGGAGCTGGAAGAAGTGGCCGGAGAGAGGGAGGTCTGGGCATCCCTGCTGGAGCTGCTGCCCCCGTGACCCGACCTCGGATGAAATGGAGAAAAAAAAAGGTTTTTTGTTGCCGAATTTAACGGAGGTGAAATAGTCTCTTTCATATCTTTTTATGGGACATATATTTTTATGTCACACCCTTAAAAGATTGTCAAAAAAGAAGTCAAAATAAAGCTTTCTTCCACTGCCCAACACACATTTTTAGGCTTATCAGCCAAAATGCTGGAGAGTTGATCTTCAATTGGAAACCGATGATGTGCCTCTGGCTCTGGGGAGAGCATGAAAGAATTGCAGGCATGTCCACCTTTAGGGCACAAATCAGTGGTTCTATAGTGGGAAAAGTCTGTAGATGAACTCTACAGCAGAGCCTCTGCAGCAGAACAGCCACCCACTGTTCCTGCAATGTGTTTATAACAGAGTGTTTCCTCTTTTGAAAAGTGCTGCTAGGCTGAAGGCTGGAGCTGGTGGCCTGCTGACCGCTCAGTGGGTTACTGGACACACTCATATGCCGTAGTTTCCACTGGGGACCACTTTCCGAAATTCATCTTTTGTGTCTGACTGTTTCCAGAGTGAGCTAAGAGTCGTGAGGAAATGTCAGAATCGCTCGTGTCTACTCGTAGCGACCGGCTGTCACGTTCTTGCTGAAAGGAGCTGACTTCTAACATCATTTACTGTTGCTGAACAGAAGATTACACGACAGAGAAGTAACCAATGGCTGATCTCCATTTCCCCACTTCCATGGTAACGCTTCACTCATGTTAACAGTCTTACCCATTTGAATGGTCAGAAAGCATGCTTTTCATGGTGACATGTTTTTTTCTATAGTTATGCAACACACTCTTCCATGGTAACATCGTTTCCATGGTTACATTACAGTCTTTTTAATGTATACTACATTCATTTGCATGGTAATTCTTTTTAATGGACAAACTACAGCTATCTCTCTCTCTCTTTCTCTCTCTCTCTCTCTCTCTCTCTCTCTCTCTGTCTCTTTCTTTCTCTTTGCCTCTCTATCTAAATTTCCTTCTCTATCTAAATCTCTTTTGTGCTCCCTCTTTGTCACTTTCTTTCTCATTATCTGCCTCTCTCTTTTGCCTTTCTTGTCTTTGTTTATCTTCTTCAATCTTTTTCTCTATCTTACTCTCTCTCACACTCTGTCTTTCTTTCTCTTTGCCTCTCTATGTATATTTAATTTAGTTTCCCATTATGTTTCTCTCTCACTGCCTGTATCTCTCTCTCTTTCTTTTTCCTTCTGCCTTTATTTCTCTGTCTTACTTCTTGCCTTTGTTCCACTCCTTCTCTCTCTCTCTCTCTCTGTCTCTCTCTCCCTCTCTCTCTCTCTCTCTTTCTTTCTCGTTTTCTCTCTCTCTCTCTCCCTATTCTTGACCTAATTGTGCTGATTATAGGTGATGAAGACGGAGGAATCTCTCGTTGCCGTGGCCACCGCCTCCTGATTTGATTGATGTCTGTGACACTGCTGAGTGTTTTCCTGCTTTTGTTCTCGCAGCAGCTCTGAAGCTTCGCCTCCTTTTAATTCCCTCCAATGCTCTGTTCATGCCGGATGTCTCGGCGGAGCTCCTTTCAGGAGAAAATCCAAGAGCTCTGTCCAAAGGCCCCTGGCGGGCAGCGGGTAATTTGAGCAGACGGTGGAGGGAGAGAGAGAGAGAGAGAGAGAGAGAGAGAGAGGGAGAGAGAGAGAGAGAGATCCATTCCAGACTGGGCTTCATTTTGGCTGTGATGAATGGTGCAGAGTGTCTCAGGAGTGTGATCCAGGGACAAGATCAGCCCCTCGGCTGGGGATCCGCCAGCCGTTCAGGGTCAGCGAGGGCCTCTAACCTTCAGCGCAGAGAAAAACGGGGGATATTTATATCTTTTTAGAAATTCTCTTTGCAGGTTAGTTCATGTTGAGTATCTGATGATGCTGCATCTGATCCCACATTTGTTCCTCTGAAAGTAACACAGCTGCAGTTGATCACTTAATAGCAAAACAACTTGTAATAAATGCCCATTTTCAAGATTTGTGCAGTTTAAATAACCATTAAAAGGTATTCCTCATTTGTTTAATCTTATGCCAGAACAAACAAGCCGTTGTGTTCTGTTCCTTTAAGACTGATTTATGAAAATGTTCTAATTGGCTACTCTGTAGTGTGTCCTTTCAAAGAGTAGACTGGTCTGAAACATCCTTTTTAACTGAATGGGCGGGGCCTAACTCTTAACTGCTGTAAGGTTAGCACACCTTTTGGTGTGGGTGTGTGTGTGTGTATGCAATACAATAGTTAAGAGCATTATTCAATTTTTTATTTCTCTTCTTGAGAAATAAAAGGACAAAAATGCTCACAGGAGCCTGAAAGAAAATGTGCACATTTAGTGAAGGCTTACAGAATGCCTTGGCTTATAGCCTTCACAGTGAATTACACACACACACACACACACACACACACACACACACACACACATACACACTCGCACACACGCAGACACACACAGAGTCTCAGTGCACAGTTTGTACTGGTCATTATTTGTCCTTTTATAAGTCAGTTTTTAACTTTGCTGGATGTCAGCAACAGGCTACACACACACACACACACACACACACACACACACACACACACACACACGCACACACACACACACACACCATGACCAATACCATGTCAAACACACACATCAGTTTATGACCTGGTTGGATAACTTTGATTGGTGGACCTCCAGCAACATGCTGTCCACACACACACACACACACACACACACACACACTTCACTTGTCCTGTAGAAGTGAAAGTGAAAGTGACTGCCATCCTGAACACAGCGCACAGTGAACCACAACCGAATGCAACCTCTGCTTTTCATCTTGCACCCTGGGAGCAGTGATAGGGACGATGCCTTGCTCAAGGGTACTTCAGGGCAATCTACTGGTCTGGGAATCGAACCCACTGCCTTCTGATTATGGTGCCTAGTCCCTAAACTGTAGGACAACACTGCCCCTACTGAGCACGGATGAACGGGTTAGAGGCTGATGAACTGCAGCAGCTGATGATCTTCAGTCAGTAACTGTACACCCGTACGGTGGAGATACGAGGCGGACCTCATAATGTGACGAGAGAGGGAATATAAGGTAAAGGTCATTGTTGTAGAGGCTACTGTGCAAATGAATAACCCTCCTGAACCGAGTGTGGTGTACACGCTTTAAAAGCCTCTTCTTACACTTAATTGAATCGTTTCTGTCTCTGGATCTTTTTAAGATCTTTTTAAGCTTTGGAGAAACTGCAGAGAAATGCAGAGCTCATCAGTGTTTGGAAGCAGGAAACACTGAGTATAAGTGTGATGTTTAATATGATTATTTTTATTATAATTTTTTGTTTTATTTGGTTTCTACAGTGATTTCCAGGGACAGAGGTGATGTTAAGGTAAAGTGAAAGTGACTTGGAAAACAGCACAGCAAAATCCTCTGTGTTTCACCCACATTTAAAGAGCCCGGGGAGCAGTGTTGGGGATGGTACCTTGCTCAAGGGTACCTCAGGGTAATCTACTGGTCTGGGATTCGAACTCTACAGTAAATCATCGCTGCCCCCTAGGGACTAGGTCCCAGGATCAAAAGATCCTGGGTTTGAACCCCAGACCAGAAGGTCGCCCTGAGGTACCCTTGAGTAAGGTACCATCCCCACCATTGCTCCCAATGGTGTTGGATATGGCTGCCCCCTACTAGACACTGTGTGCGGGTTAAATACAGAGGATAGATTTGGCTGTGGTTCACAGTCAAATAGTCACTTTCACTTTTGTGTTTATGCTCTCCCTCTTTGCCCCAAAAGCGATAAGAGGAATCTTTACTATTAATATAAGTGAAAACGGAACGTTTCTATATGTTTGTATGTTTGTTCTGCACATTGTTTGTTGTCTTTATTTGATCAAAACAGGCAGGCGGGAGAACTGAGCGGTTTTTAATGCTGTTTATTGGGGAAATTGTATTTTTGCTGCATGGTTTCCCAGTTCTTGCTGAGAAATGAAAAAAATAAAGATCACTCATCCAGTTATAGTAGCACTGAGCCCCTTGCGAAGGCAGCTGTACAAACAGATTCATGGTTAATTGGTCCACACTCGCTACTTATGTGTCATTTTCAGAATTTGTTTACTAGCAGGATGTTTGAGTGCTCCAGTCATGCTGTATGAGTCACACTTTCCCAAAGCTGCAATTTCATCCAGATAATTGGGCCTATTGAAAATGTTTTGTTTTTTTTTGAGAAATGTTTGTTTCAATGAATATAAATGTCTTAAAATATGAATTAAATGTTAAGAGTCCTGTTGACACCATGCAATATGTAATATAGGTTTATTTAAGGCAGAGTTAAACTGTGTGTTATGTGAATATTCTCCACCAAACACCATTCTTCTCTGCCCATCCAACAAACTCCAACATTAGCCACCAAACACCACCTTTTTGCAGCGAAAATCATCACCAACGTTTTACACCAAACACCTCCTCAAGAAAACTTCAAAGTTATGCAATAAACAGTATCATTCTTCAGTGAACACCAGCATTCTCCAGCAAATACGTAATTCAATAAGCATCGTCATTTTTCACCAAACGCCATCATTATTCTCAACCAATCACTATCAGTCACCAACAAATGCCACTATTAGTCTCAGCTGATCACCATCATTTTACACCAATCACCCTCATTCTCCATCAAACACCATCATTTTACACCAATCACCCTCATTCTTCATCAAACACAGTCATTCTCAAAATAACCCCACCATTCTCCATCAAACATCACCATTCTCCATCAATCACCATCATTCTCCATCAAACACAACCATTCTCCATCAAACATCACCATTCTCCATCAATCACCATCATTCTCCATCAAACACAACCATTCTCCATCAAACACAACCATTCTCCATCAAACACCATCATTCTCCATCAAACACCTTCATTCTCCATCAAACACCTCCATTCTCCATCAAACACCACCATTCTCCATCAAACACAATCATTCTCCATCAAACAAAACCATTCTCTATCAATCATCATCGTTCTCCATCAATCACTGTCATTCTCAAAATAACCCCACCATTCTCCATAAAACACAACCATTCTCCATCAATCACCATCATTCTCCATCAAACACAACAATTCTCCATCAATCATCAATCATTGGGTGGTGGTGGTCCAGTGGTAGGATGCTTGCCTATGGATCTATGGCTCAAGAGTTCCGAATCCTACCTCTGGCACTACCACCACTGGGTCCCTGAGCAAGACCCCTAACCCTGAATTGCTCCAGGGGGACTGTCCCTGTAATTAGGGTATGAAAGTCGCTCTGGATAAGAGCATCTGCTAAATGCCGTAAATGTAAATGTAAACACAACCATTCGCTATCAATCATCATCGTTCTCCATCAATCACTGTCATTCTCAAAATAACCCCCCCATTCTCCATAAAACACAACCATTCTCCATCAAACATCACCATTCTCCATGATTCTCATCAAACACACGATTCTCCATCAAACACCATCATTCTCCATCAAACACAACCATTCTCCATCAAACGACATCATTCTCCATCAAACACAACCATTCTCCATCAAACACCATCATTCTCCATCAATCATCATCATTCTGCATCAAACACAACCATTCTCCATCAAACATCACCATTCTCCATCAATCATCATCATTCTCCATCAATAACTGTCATTCTTAAAATAACCCCACCATTCTCCATAAAACACAACCATTCTCCATCAATCATCATCATTCTGCATCAAACACAACCGTTCTCCATCAAACGACATCATTCTCCATCAAACAACATCATTCTTCATCAAACACAACCATTCTCCATCAAACACAACCATTCTCCATCAATCATCATCATTCTCCATCCAACACAACCCTTCTCCATCCAACACAACCATTCTCCATCAAACACAACCATTCTCCATCAAACACAACCATTCTCTATCAATCATCATCGTTCTCCATCAATCATCATCATTCTCCATCAAACACAACCATTCTACATCAAACACAACCATTCTCAAACAAACATAATCATTCTCCATCAAACACAATCATTCTCCATCAATCACTGTCATTCTCAAAATAACCCCACCATTCTCCATCAATCATCATCATTCTCCATCAAACACAACCATTCTCCATCAAACACTTCCATTCTCCATCAAACATAATCATTCTCCATCAAACACAATCATTCTACATCAAACACAACCATTCTCTATCAATCATCATCGTTCTCCATCAATCATCATAATTTTCCATCAAACACAACCATTCTACATCACACACAACCATTCTCCATCAATCATCATCATTCTCCATCAAACACAACCATTCTCCATCAAACATCACCATTCTCCATCAAACATCATAATTCTCCATCAAACACAACCATTCTCCATCAATCATCATCATTCTCCATCAAACAACATCATTCTTCATCAAACATATGGGTGATGGTGGTCTAGTAGTAGGATGCTTGCCTATGGACCAAACAAGCCGTGGGTTCAAATCCCACCTGTAACACTACCAGCACTGGGTTCCTGAGCAAGACCCTTAACCCAGAGTTGCTCCAGTTACACAATCATTCTCCATAAAACAACATCATTTTACACCAGACACCATCCTTCTCCATCAAACACAACTGTTCTTCCCCAAACACCATCATTCTCCACTAAACATCATTACTCTCAACCATATACCATCAGTCTTTACCAAACCGCACCAGACCCTTCCAGTCACCATCCCTCCTCACCAAGCATCATCATCTGAAGAGCAAACAGACCCTCTCACTGTGGAGGGTGACGTCATGTTAAAACTATGAATAGAGTGAATTAAGTCTTATATTTTAAATTGGAGTCAGCAAAAACACCGAAAATCACAGGAGTGTGAAACTCCCACCCTCCGGAGGAACTGATAAATTGGGCCGCTAAGTTCTGGCTCAGAAATCAAACATAAAACCCAGCCCGAGTCGGTCCATTCCGATTATGAACACACTGAATTAATTCAGCAGGACTCGTTTAATGAAACGTGATTCAGATTGCTGTTTCGAGGGCAGCAATAGGGCATCGATCAATAGCTTGTGTCTCCGGTGAGAGAAGTCTGATTGATTGTTTGTAAAAAGGGTAGTGTGTGTGTGTGTGTGTGTGTGTGAGAGAGAGAGAGAAAGAGAGAGAGAGAGAGAGAGAGAGAGAGAGAGAGAGAGACATTGACATCCTTGGCCATATGATACCACTATAACATTAATGTTTGGGGGGATGGGAGGCTTGATGTGAAAGTGAAAGTGACTATTTGTCATCATGAACACACAGAACACAGTGAACCACAACCAAATACATCCTCGGTATTTAACCCACACACACCGCGCAGCAGGGGGCAGCCATATCCAACACCCGGGGAGCAGTGATGGGGACGGTATTTTGCTCAAGGGTACCTCAGGGTAACCTTCTGGTTAGGGGTTCAATCGCACAGCGTTCCCATCCAGGGGTCTAGTCCCTGAACACTAGGCCATCACCATCTAAGATTTGTCTTTTCACTTCTAAATGCCTTTATTTTATCCAATCAAGTGGCACATTCAGAAAAATAGATCTTTAATCAAGGACAAAACTCTACCCTAACCTTGTCTCCAAAACGTCCAACCTGATCTGTCCCTCTAATATACTCATTCCTAATCCTGTCCATCCTCATCACGACCAACGGACATCTCAGCATCTTTAACTCTGACACCTCCAGCTCCGCCTCCTGTCTTTTCATCAGTGCCACCGTCTCCAACCCATACATCATAGCTGGTCTCTCTACCATCCTGTAAACCTTCCCTTTCACTCTCACTGGTACCCGTCTGTCACAGATCACTCCAGCCACTCTTCTCCACCCATTCCAACCTGCCTGCATTCTCTTCTTCTCCTCTCTTCCACACTCACCGTCACTCTGAACTGTTGATCTCGAGTATTTAAACCCCCCCCCTTCTCCACCTCTACTCTCTGCATCCTCACCACTCCACTGTCCTTACTCTCATTCACACTCATGTATCCTGTCTCAGTTCTAGCAACTTAGAGCAGATCTCCATCTCTCCAGGGTCTCCTCAAGCTGCTCCCTAGGTTTCAGAGCCACAGGTGGATCATCTCCACCTCTCTAGTGGATCCTTCTTCCTTCCCAGCTTCAGTGGTTCAATCGCTTTCATCTTAATAAGTTTATTCATATTGGAGGAAAAACTGATTCAGTGAGCAGCCCTACAGTCCTACAGTCAGTATTGTTAAAATTTTGATAGATCTTCTATGAGATCTCTTTTTTTTACTGTTTGACTTCATTCATTCAGCTGCAGGGAACGAGGCGGGGCGAGGGTGATGGGGTTTGAGCGTTTACCTCCAAGGAAGTAAGCGCTGATTGCATGATTGCATTTAAAATCCCTCCACTTTGCAACTGAGTGCCCCACACACACATGCACACACACACACACACACACACATGCACACACACCTCATTTCCTCAACTGCACCACATGGTAAAAATAAATATTGACTCTCTCTTTCTCTCTCTCTCTCATTCTCTCTCTCTCTCTCTCTCTCTCTCTCTCTCTCTCTCTCTCATGCTCAGCATCTGAATGGAGTAACAGCTGAAAAGTAAGCGGGTTCAGGATTTAGTGTCTGAGCTAATAGCTCGGAGCATCTTTCTCTCTGAACGGCTTGAGCGGAGGAGTGTCACTGAGAGACGAGAGTTCTTTCCTTTCTGACAAAAACTGAACAAAAGCACCAACAAAATTTAGGCTTGAGGCTCATCGCATGTTCTCTCTTTAGCTCAGGGTCACGGTTTAGGCAATGTTTGCAGAAAACAGAAAGTCGTGCAGGCGCAGAAACCACACGAGCGAGTGTGAGGTTACCCAACACCTGCACACGGTTGGGGACGAGCGAGGGATGACCGAGGCACCGCACTAATTGGTGGGTGTAAGATTCAGTTACTTGCTTGGTATCTTCAGTGCTGAACTACACATTAAACCAGACAAAGAACCAAAGCAGAGTTACTGCAGGATGTTCATTACGGATCCTGATAATAAAGTTATCACATTAACCATGTGTCAATCTCTGTGGTTACAAAAAACAGCACCTTATATGGAAGTTCCTGGGGTTTACCCCAAAGGTCAAAGTTTAAAGAGCACACCGTTACGTTTGGAGCTCCTGCAACTTGTACAATTAATGTTAATATTCAGTTTAATCGTTTAAAATGTTACCATTAGTGGGGTTTTTAAATGGCATCCCACAAAAAGAAGGTTTATAAAGATGCCTCATTTTGAAATTGACATCAGGAATTAATGCGTGTGCAACAGAAATGCAATCGATCAATCAATCAATCAATCAGAAGTTCAGTTTTATTTGCTTTTTTGGTTGATGAAATGTTTGTTGATTGATTGAAAAGCAGAAATCTAGCTGTCATGTTAATGAGATGTTAAACTGGTGCTCCATGATGAGATGATGAGTTTAGAAAGAACACGGTTTATTGTGGCCTACTGGCAGCGGTGGCCTAGTGGGTGAGACTTGACCCAGGATCAGAAAAAGTGAAAAAAGTGAAAGTGACTATTCTTGTCATTGTGAAACGCAGCACAGCGCAACACAACGAAATTCAACCTCTACGTTTCACCCATACACACACCGTGCAGCAGGGGGCAGCTATTGAAAGCACCCGTGGAGCAGTGACGGGATAGGTACCTTGCTCAAGGGTACCTCAGGGCAACCTACTGGTGAGGGAATCGAACTCACAATTTTCTGATCTGGGGAAACTCCCTAACCACTAGGCCACCGCTGCCCAAAGCTGTTGTCAGAAGTGCCTTAGACCACTGGGCCATCCTGACGGTCCAGAAGGTCATGGGTTCGAATCCCAGACCAGTAGGTTGCCCTGAGGTACCCTTGAGCAAGGTACTGTCCCTGTCACTGCTCCCCGAGCACTTGTGTGGGGGTTAAATGCAGAGTTGTAATTTTGTTGTGCTTCACTGTGTTGGGCTGTTTCACAATTACATAGAATAGTCACTTTCACTTTCAGATTAACACAGCTCAGCTGTCTTGTTTGTTCAGGATTGCTCCTCAGCGCTGCAGTTCACCTTCAGAAGGCAGGACTGGGAGCAAGAAGCGAACTGGAGCAGCGGTGGCCTAGAATTTAGGGACTAGGCCTCAGGATCAGAAGCTCATGGGTTCCAATCCCAGACCAGTAGGTTGTCCTGAGGTACCCTTGAGCAAGGTAGCATCCCCATCACTGCTCCCTGGGTGCCGAACAATGTGGGGGGGTTAAATACAGAGGATGTATTTGGTGGTGGTTCACTGTGTTCACAATGACCAAAAAAGTCACTTTCGCTTTTGCTTTCCACTTCATTAGGAAGCGAGCTCAGGAGAGAGACATGCTGGAGCCGGACCTGGAGTGAGCCCATCCAGACTGAGCAGGTGCAAATTGAATCTTCCCAGAGGGATACAGCATGACACCCTGCCAGAGAGGCACTGGTATTAGGGGACGTCCCACAGTGAACCTGCTGGAGGACAGTCCCTGCCACACAATTCATGCAGTGTTTCTGGGAGCAGGACTTTTTCTCCTAGAAGTGAGGTGAGGGTGAGGAGCTGAAGAGAGAATTAATGAAGTGCTCTGCAGTCAGGAAGAGTGTGTGTGTGTGTGTGTGTGTGCACGCATGCGTGTGTGTGTGTGTGGACATTCTCAGTATGCATAGGCTGGGTTTTAATACTCCACCATTCAAGCTGTGTGGAGTAACCTCTGATTAAAGGTGCTTTATTCTTTATTCGAGCACGGTTAATACTGGTGTAGTGTACTGTATGCTACACCAGTATATATAATGTATGCTACACCAGTATTAACTGTGTTCTACACCAGTATTAACTGTGTTCTACCAGTATTAACTGTGTTCTACCAGTATATACTGTACATTACACCATGTATGTATTTATTTACCAAACTCTACCAGTAAACACTGTTAACATGCACAGTGTATACTGTATACTACCTCAGTTTAAATGTTCTTTTTGTTGGAGATACAGGGTTTTAATCCAGAAGAAAGCAGAACAGGCTCTGGAGCGGCTGCAGGGTCAGCATGTCTGACGCGGCGCACGGGTTCGAGGGGTAAAACCCACTGCACACTGGGATGAGTTGGAGTGGAGTTTGTGATCCAGAACGAATCCTCCAGCTCACCTGACATCACCACTCGTGGCTGCTTGCAATCAAATCCACATGACAATGTTCCAGCATGATGTTTCTGAAGAGTAGAGGCTGGGTTTTCTTAGGATGTGGAAAAAAAAACATCATTCGCCATTGTTTCCATGTTCTATCTTTCAGAAAGAATGGACTGCTGTTCCAGACTACTTTTTCTCCTCACCATAAATAACTGTGTACTTGAACATCACTTAACCTCGTTTGTGCCCATTACTTTCCTGGTAGCTCAGATTTGATCACCTGATAGTTTGGCACGTTGCTATGGCAACTGCTGCTGAACATCCTGGAAAAGTGAGGTGGTTTTCCTTGAGCGGAGGAAAGAGGCACTGAAGTTCATGAGCAAATCAGTGTTTTATCAGAGAAGAACCACACACTCATCAGCCACTTTGTTAAAGAGCCCTCCTTCTGTGTGGTGCACAGTTCCAGACTGAACCGCGTCATTGTGTGGATACACAGACCAGTAGATCGCCCTGAGGCACCCTTGAGCAAGGTACCGTCCCCATCACTGCTCCCCGGGTGCTGGATATGGCTGCACACTACTGCAGTGTGTGTGGGTTAAAAGCAGAGGATGCGTTTTGTTGTGTTGTGTTGTATTTTGTTGTGCTTTACAAGGACATGTAGTCACTTTCACTTCACAGTCTGTAACTGTACACCTGTGTAGCACAGGTATAAGGTAGGTGTTTCTAATAGAGTGGCAAAGACTTAAAGAACACCGTGGGTGTTTCTTATAAAGTGGCCAAGGACTGTCAGGACCAGGTGGGTGTTTCTAATAAAGTGGCCAGTAATGGAAGCACAAGGTGGGTGTTTCTAATAAAGTGGCCAGTAATGGAGGCACAAGGTGGGTGTTTCTAATAAAGTGGCCAATAATGGAAGCACAAGGTGGGTGTTTCTAATAAAGTGGCCAATAATGGAAGCACAAGCTGGGTGTTTCTAATAAAGTGGCCAATAATGGAAGCACAAGCTGGGTGTTTCTAATAAAGTGGCCAATAATGGAATCGCAAGGTGGGTGTTTCTAATAAAGTGGCCTATATTGGAAGCACAAGCTGGGTGTTTCTAAAAAAAATTGGCCAAAAATGGAATCACAACGTTGGTGTTTCTAATAAAGTGGCCAATAATGGAATCACAAGGTTGGTGTTTCTAATAAAGTGGCCAACGAATAGAAGCACATGGTGTGCATTTCTGTGAAAGTGGCCAGAAATTAAAGCACAAGGCTGGTGTTTCTAATAAAGTGACCATTAATGGAAGCACACTGTGGGTGTTTCCAATAAAATGGCCAGAGAATGGTAGCACAAGGTAGTTCGTTGTTCCTTGGAGTTACACTCATTGGCCATTTTATTGGAAACACTTTCTGTCCCTTATGTCACCATACAGGAACCACCCTTGGACCACTGTTCACCAAATGCATTGCCACTTTGAAACCCATTCTCCTGTTAGACGCAATAACCTTGTACTTGCTGGCCAAGAAACGTCTTAGATGTTTGTAGTAAAGTGGACAGAGGAAGTACAATGTAGCAGTTTTTAATCAAGTTGCCAATGATTGGAAACACAAGGTGGGTGTTTCTAATAAAGCGGCCATCCATGTGTTAATGGGTGGACCTGTGGTCGTCCCTGTCCTTTACAGGATGAGGTAGACGGGCCTGATAAAATGCCCAAATGAACTACATTTAGCAACTTTAAAAATACAAAGTGCACATACAAGGCAGACGTTTCTGGCAAATGGCCAATTACTGTATCTATAAGGAAAGTCTGATGAAGGCACCTGTGAAGCTTCAACCACTCTGTCCTGCGCAGTGATGGTTAAAGCCAAGTGAGCTCAAGCACGTTCTCTTGCCTTCTTCTCAAATTAATTGCCCTTGGCATGATGTCCAGCATGGATATCCCACAGAGTGCCAATGTTGGAGCTTCTTAATTCTCCACAAGGGTTGTGAAGAAGGCTTTAGAAGACTCTCTGCATGAAGGACATGCTCGGATTCATCAGTCAGCATTAGAGAGGGATGAAGGAGAACATGACACAGGTTTATCACCTGACACAATGACAAAAGCTGTGGTGTAACGAAACGCCGCCGTAATCAGCTTCCCCACATCAGAGGAGCCGCGGGTCGAAACGTTCCAGTACGCTGCTTTTAGACTTCAGCGCCAGATGCTGAGATAATAGAGTACAATGCCTTTCCGCCTGTAGAGCCGAGAGAGAGGGCCTTCTCAATGTAATCACTCGCTCTTGTGTAATTCACCAGCTGTTCAATTACGTATCTTTGTCTTAGGTGTCACCTTCAAATCACAGGGACGTTTAGTCATGTTTCACCACTTTCCTTCCTTCCCTGGGGGAAATGCACAAGGTTCCTCTGCTCGTTCTTTGGTTTCAAGAAGGATTTAAAGTCGTAATGGATAAAAAAGTCAAAATTTTCCCAAGCCCTTAGTCAAAGCGTGAATAAAGTTAGCCTCTAGTTTTAAACTGGGCTTAAACAGGTTAGCTAATGGAATTGTGTACACCAATTAACATTGGGTGACCTTTCTAATCCACCTGCTTATGTGGTTTCAGACACTGTAGGAGATCTAGTCTTGAATGGGGAAACAGGCATAGTTCTGGCATAAATTTTTTATTTCATTTAACTAGAGCACACATGAGATTTCTCCTATAATAGAGCTAATACCAATGCACATGAACATTTTAGACTCAACATGGACATCTGGAACTTGACAAGATGGTTAATGGACAAGATTTAAAGCAACTTTTCCGGAAAGATGAGTAACAACCAAAACACATTCTAATTTTATTGGTAGCAAATCTGATGCATAAGGCTGTCAGGCCTGCTCCTGAAGGCCCAACCAATGGGCTGTGTGTACCTAGATGCCAGCATCTTACTGGATTATATTTTATTGAGTATTTGAATATATTTTGTCGAGTATGAAAGTGAAAAAAGTGAAAGTGACAACCCTTGTCTTTGCGAGGTCACAGCACAGCACACAGTGAACCACAACAAAATTGGACCGCTGCATTTAACCCATGCAAACACCGTGCAGCAGTGGGCAGCTATTGAAGGCGCCCGGGGAGCAGTGACAGCGACGGTACCTTGCTCAAAGGTACCTCAGGGCAACCTACTGGTAGGGAATTGAACCTACAATCTTCCAATGGGGGGGGCAACTCCCTTACCACTAGGCCAACGCTGAGTATGTAATATATTATTAATATATTACATACTATTAATATATTAATATATTTCAAAATATCGAGCCCTTTGTTGTCAAGCAAAACCATAAAGATGTAAAGTATTCCTGCAGTACTTTCAGAGTTTACACATAAAAGTTGATTCGTGGTGAAACAGTGGTGGATTCTGACTATTTGTGTTCACACTGAAATACTGGTGGATTCAAACTGCAGGCTTCATGGTGAAATTCTTGTGGATTCAGACTGTGTTTGTTTTGTTTTCTAAATAGTGCTGGATTCAGACTGTGTTTGGTTTCACAAAGATTTATTGAAGAAACCAGACTGCATTGGGATTCAAAGTGAAATATTGGTGTTAGGCTATGTTGGTGTTCAATTGTAAAACCCTATTTGTAATCTTCATAACTCATAACTCATGAGTTCCCTTGTGTCTCGAACCATTCCTCCGTACTGACTGCTGTAGATAAATTATTCATAAGACCAAAAAGCATCTATCTACATGTCAGATCCTTTCTGAGCTTTTGATGACACACACACACACACACACACACACACACTTTACACCCACGGATGCATTTGGCTTCCTCAACAATGGCTGCATTATGGAGTATGCCCCTGGAAGGAGTTTGTTTCCTGGCTTTGCATTTGTAGAGTGTTCAGTGAAGGGATAGAGGCATATTTGCTAACTGCAGGCCAGACTGCGAAGAAAAGAGTCATTCACTCTGACATGTGTTTTCTTAGGGGGATCTAACTGGATGGTCCAAATCTCATAATAACAGGACTCAGGGAGGCATTATACTGTGAACCAAACTGAGTCTTAAACCATTACATCTTCAGCAGTTTCCCCTTCTGCTGTGAATAGGATGTCAGAAGAAACGAGCAAAAAAGACCTCATACAGAAGTGTCTGCAGTAAAACACACTTTGGAATTTACTTTTCCAATTGCAAAGCAGCAAAAAATAAAAACCTGGCTCCAAAAACAGTGACCTGTAGGGGGAAAAAAAGCTTTCTTAAATTATAATGGGGATTAATTTCAAAAGTTAGTTTTTCATTTGGTCATTTCTGAGCATTTTTCTTGACACATTCATCTAAATATTTAGTCAAAGAAAGAGCAGATATTCAGATACAAGGCTAATCAATCAACCATTTAACCAACCAACCAACCAACTGCCAATCAACCATCCAACCAAACAACCAACCAACCAACCA
>CM029369.1:3418448-3575948 GCA_017165825.1 Hepsetus odoe
AGCTTGATAGCAAAGTATTTTATGAATTATGCCCAATATTTGCATATTATAGAGTTTCACTGACCCTTCAATGACCCAGGACTCTCACACACTCTCACACACCAGACTCACGTTCTTCTGCACCATTAAATGATCTGATGTATCCGAACACTCATAAG
Source organism: Hepsetus odoe (assembly GCA_017165825.1). Taxonomy (NCBI): domain Eukaryota; kingdom Metazoa; phylum Chordata; class Actinopteri; order Characiformes; family Hepsetidae; genus Hepsetus; species Hepsetus odoe. Next base: position 3,418,607 of record CM029369.1, read on the forward strand.
CTCAGGAATTCCAGCTTTTCCAGTAAAATGCTGTGTATCCTTCATGAAATGAAATGACTCACGATTCGAGACGTTTCAGTAAAACCTCAGTAAAAATGTTGGAGGGGGGTGTTGGTGGTAAACTGATCTGTGTAATCAGAAACACCCACATACACACACACACACACTGCATGGCGCTGTTGGTCAGGCCAGGGTGTGATTATTTCCACTAACTGTGTGCTGTGAGATAATTAGATCCTGCTCTGGACAGTTGCCAACCACACAGCACTGACCAGCTGTGGCCGAGGCTCAGAGCTGACACCATCTATTATAAACCCAACCTTTTCCTTTCAGAGGAAACCTATAATAATAATAATTATCATTATCATTATTATTATTAGTAGTAGAAGTAGTATTGTTGTTGTTCTTATTGGAAAGATAGATAGATAGATAGATAGATAGATAGATAGATAGATAGATAGATAGATAGATAGACAGGCAGACAGACAGACAGTTATATTATTATTAGTTAAATTATATTATAAGATCCGTATTTTTGTAGTTTATTGGTGTGCAAGTGTATTTTTCAGAAACAGGATGGTGGATGGATGGATGGATAACTGGATACATAGATAGATAGATAGATAGATAGATAGATAGATAGATAGATAGATAGATAGGCAGACAGACAGACAGACAGACAGACAGATAGACAGACAGAAATACAGACAGACAGACAGACAGACAGATAGATAGATAGACAGACAGACAGAAAGATAGACAGATGGATAGACAGACAGACAGACAAATAGACAGACAGACAAAAATACAGACAGACAGACAGACAGACAGACAGATAGATAGATAGATAGATAGATAGATAGATAGATAGATAGATAGATAGATAGATAGACAGAGAGACAGACAGAAATACAGACAGACAGACAGACAGATAGATAGATAGATAGATAGATAGATAGATAGATAGATAGATAGATAGATAGACAGATAGATAGATAGACAGATAGATAGATAGACAGATAGATAGATAGATTGGACGGTTTGGAGACAAAGTTAGAGAAGCAAGAGGACATGCAGGCGTTCGGTGAGAAAGAGGAGGAAGTGGATGATCCACTGTGGTGACAACTAAACAGGAGCAGCCAAGAGAAGAAGAAGAAGAAGAAGAAGAAGAAGAAGAAGAAGAAGAAGAAGAAGAAGAAGAAGAAGAAGAAGAAGAAGAAGAAGAAGAAGAAGAAGAAGAAGAAGAAGAAGAAGAAGAAGAAGAAGACTCATATTCAAGAATCAGTTTTTTTCTGCCATATAAAGGTCTGATCAGTATTGCAGGCTGGTACTCTTGTGGTTATCAAGCGTGCAGGTACACAGACTCTATTACTCTCCATTCGTGAGTGTACTCTGCAGAGTTTGCTCTCATAATTTACATTTACATTTACAGCATTTAGCAGATGCACTGATCATAATCATCCATTGGATATTGTTTGTCTTGTCCAGTTCCGCCAGAATGATCCAGAAAGGAGGGGAGTTGGAAGAAACTGGTCTCATCTAACAGGATCAAACCCCTGCCAGATTATTGTTCCATCTACATTTCAGCACAATTTAAACTGACTGAATACGATGTCCAGATGCTCCTCAGGAAGGGGCTGAAAGGACTCACACATCGTTTCTAAAATCCTGGATTCTCTTTGCTTAAAGAGTGAGCTTTTCCACCCACATAAAAATGGTCCTGGGACTTACATTTACATTTACATTTACATTTACATTTACATTTACATTTAAAGCATTTAGCAGATGCTCTTATCCAGAGCGACTTACAGCAGTGCTTTGTTTCCACATTTGAAATTCATATTAGTAACCAATTAGTAAACCGATCAACAAGTGCTGATTAACTATTACAACCAAGTAACAAACTGAGTAACCCTGTGACTAGAACAAAAGAAAGTGCCATTAGTGTTATTTTGGATTTTTTTTTTTTGTTGTTTTTTTTTTTTAGGAAGAGGAAAGAAAGAGCAGAGGTAAAAGAGTGGGCCTGTTTGGGAAGAATATTCTCTGAGAAATTCCAGGTGGGTCTTTAATTGACGCTTGAGGACAGCAAGGGATTCAACGGTTCTGGCCATCAGGAGGAGTTTGTTCCACCACTGAGAAGCCAGGACTGAGAAGAGTCTCGATGCATGTGCAGTTTGCACTTATGAAGAGTATTTTTGTGTGGACAGCGAGGGCCACAGCACGTCTGATGGACCTGGTGAGTTTGTTCCTCCACTTAAGAGCAGAAACTGAGAGTCTTGATGTGTTTCTGTTTTTGAGAAGTGGGAATTGAAGTCAGGCAGAGCTTGAGGCTCTAAGAGGGCGAGCTGTGACCTGTGGTTTGATCACTGCAGTTGGGTAAGAAGGTGCTGGAACGTTTTTGGCTTTGTTGGCAGGAAATAAGGTTTTAATATAAATGCGGTCTGTGAAGCCAGTGAAGTGTTAGCAGTAGTGGGATGGTGGGTGAGATTTTGGGTGTACCAAGACCAGCTATGCTCCTGCATCTTTATGGTTCTGGTTTTCTTCAGTGGATCCAGCAAGTTGACGTAGTCCAGTATTGAGATGCTGAGCAACTGGCCACTGGCCATCACAATTTAAGACGAGGGGGAAATGTAACATTTTCCTCAAGGCATTGGTCAGTCCAGTCTTGAAACTTTTTCCAGAAACTTTTTCTTGGTGGCGCTTTAGTAGGCGGCTCTCTCAATCAAGAGGTTGCAGGTTCAAATCCCACCTCCATCACCACTATTACTGGGTTCCTGAGCAAGACCCTCAACGCCAAGTACCTCTTAAATGCCAAAGACCCTGAGTGCAAACTTTGATTCACAGTTCAAGATGAGGGTAAACATTTAGCATTTTCTATGTGGTGCAGGTCTATTACCTCCCCAGTTTAGTCAAAAATGAGCCTGCGGAGAGGTGAGGTTTCTCAGAATTGAAGCCGTCAGCAAGGTTGTGCCATGCTGCAAGTGAAGAATGGGAAACAGCGGTTTTAATAAGGCCCGGGCTGAAAAACAGCGAACCTGTGGTGGCAGGTTATTCAAAGGCCCCTTGCAGCAAAGGACCTTTTACTTTGCCGTTTAAGCGACTCTGTGTCTTTACGTCTCCGGTGTGATTTACGAGAACCTTCGTCGAGAGAGATCATCCATCAGCCAACTTCGTCATGTGATCACGAGTGGATTAAACATTCTGTTCCAAGTCATTAGCACTATTATTCAAAACTAATGAAATCCATACCCAGATTACTGTAATGCCTCTGCAGTTGAATTTACTGACATGAAATAAAGCCCCCTGTCACATCTCCTTAGAGCGGGGAGACTAACAGCAGCAGTCCTGGCTGTCGTATTAATTAGGCTGATGGATAGTAGGCTAATGCTCTTTGAAGGTGTTTAAGGCTAAGAGGGCCCTTTCCCATCACTTAGCAGCCATTTGTGATCGCGTCATTGATGGGGGTGATTAGCAAGCAGATGATGCAGCCTAAAATGTCTCAATCAGGGCTAATTATTGGTCAGACAGTGCAATAATTTCTAACAGTGCACATGTTACAAAACTGAATCTCGCATGCATTGGGGTGGATGATAAGTAGGCTCGACGTCTTTAATTACCTTAGAGAAAAAATGAGAACCGCTGCATGTCGAAGAAAAGGAATGTAGTGGTGATAAAACGGTATTAATTACACTATGCTAACATAATATTTGGATGAAAGAATGAGTATGAACAAAAAGCTCACCATTTAAAAGTAAAAGCTCCTCGTCTTCTTGGCTGTCAAAGGAACTAAAGACATCCGGGCCTGCAGATTCTCGCCTCAAAGAACAAAAACTCATTCTAGTGCTTGATTGATTTCTTTCCTTTTGAAGTGTCTCTGATGTCTGAGGACTCTCAGAGTCTCTCGCTCTCTCTGTTTCTCACATATTCCTCTCGAGTGCTCGTGGGCTCAAACTTTGTTTTGTAGGTAAATAACCTCTTCCGAAGGATGCAACACTTACAGGTGGGATATTTTTATAATAGTGAAAGCATTTAACTGAATGAACTCAGCTGAATGTTGGGGTTAATCTAAAGGTCAGAAAGGTTTATTTGATGGTTTAAAGCCTGTGGAGCAGTAAATAAAACCATGGCAGTCTGGTGTCAGTCTGTTTCTTTCAATAATGTAAATGCATTAAGGCCAATAAATAAACATCATTCATCATCATTCTCCTCCAAACGCCATCCTTCTCTACCAAACATCATCATTCTCCTCCAAACGCCATCCTTCTCTACCAAACACTATCATACTTCACCAAACATCATCATTCTCCTCCAAACGCCATCCTTCTCCTCCAAACATCATCATTCTCCTCCAAACGCCATCCTTCTCTACCAAACATCATCATTCTCCTCCAAACGCCATCCTTCTCTACCAAACATCATCATTCTTCACCAAACACTATCATATGTCACCAAATACAATTATTCTCCACCAAACACTATCATACTTCACCAAACACTATCATTCTTCACCAAACACTATCATTCTTCACCAAAAATCATCATTCTCCACCAAACACTATCATTCTCCACCAAACACTATCATACTTCACCAAACACAATCATTCATCACCAAACATCATCATTCTCCACCAAACACTATCATTCTCCACCAAACACTATCATACTTCACCAAACACTATCATTCTTCACCAAACATCATCATTTTCCACCAAACACCATCATCCTCCACTAAACTAAACACTAAACACTAAACACTAAGCGTCATTATTCAGCATATAACAGCTTCCTTCTTCACCGAACTCGAACATTCTCCACCAAAAATCACCTTTCGAGAATAAATGATATGATTCTCCAACAAACACTGACATTTTCCACCAAACATTGGCTTTCTCTACCAAAAAGCACCAGTACCACAAAACACCACACTACCATGATGCTCCCCTAAAAAATATCTTCCTAATTCTTAATTCTCTTTGGTCCCAGACTTATTTTACCTACCTATTACATCTGCCCTTCATTTTTGCCACATAAGAAGTCATTAACTCACCATGATACTGCAGAAAATACCACCCTTCTCCACCAAAAGCAGCCTTTTTCATCAAAGAACACGTTTCTCCACCAAACACTGACACCATTCTCCACTAAACACCACTCAGTTCCAATAAGCAAACAAATTGTCCACCAAACACTGTGACACTCAGAAGAGAAAGACTTCCGGTCTGTTCTTCCAGACTTTTCACCTACCCTTACCCTTACTGCCTGCTCCAGTACCATATTAAAAGCCTTTACTTGTGTTTTCATCAGTAGTGTAGGATTGGTGTACACTGGACTGGAATTCCCAGACTATAGAGACTATAGAGACTATAGAGAGGGCAGGAAGAAGGGTTTTAGTAAGAGTGTCTGGGACTCGTACTCTACAGACCAGCTGGACAAAGAAGGATTGGCAAGGGCCTAATGAAATCAGACGCTTTTGCTTCCATATGATGGGATTACACTAATTTGTCTGGCTGACCTGAGTTAGAGCCAAGACTCTTTGCTGATGTGACATTTTCAGCATTTGCAGGAGCTGGCTAGTGGAGAGAGGGATGAATATATTTATTTATATATACAGTACTGTGCAAAAGTTTAGGCAGGTGTGGAAAAAATGCTGTAAACAAAGAATGCTTTCAGAAATATAAATAATGATTGTTTATTTTGATCAATTTACAAAATGCAAAGTGAGCGAACAAAAAAATCTAAATCAGATCAATATTTGGTGTTACTACCTTTTACCTTCAAAGCAGCATCAGTTCTCCTAGGTACACTTGCACAAAGTCAGGGATTTTGTAGGATTATGGTCGGTGTGTGATCAACCAGTTTTACCAAACAGGTACTGATGATCATCAATGTCACACGGAGGAGAAACACAGTCATGTTTGGAACGACCGACCGGCCGAGTTCCTTCAGAAACTGTGTGCAAGTGTACCTAGAAGAACTGATGCTGTTTTGAAGGCAAAGGGTGGTCACAGCAAATATTGATTTGATTTGGATTCTCTTTTGTTCATTCACTGCATTTTTTTGATTGATGAAAATAAATGATGAACACTTCCATTTCTGAAAGCGTTCTGTTTACAGCATTTTTTCACACCTGCCTAAAACGTTTGCACAGTACTGTATAATTCAATATAGACATTTCATCTGTCCTGATTTTGTGTGATTCTATCAGGAGAAGGATGTTGAGGATGGGGCTGCCTGGAAAAGGGGTGGTGATGGTCTAGTGGTACTTGCCTATGGTCCAATGGCTCAAGAGGTCCCAGGTTCGAATCCCACCTCTGTCACTACCACCACTGGGTGCCTGAGCATGACCCTTAACCCTGAGCTGCTCCGGTTGACTGTCCCTGTAATCAGGACATGGAAGGGAGTAACGTAATGTAAAGTCGCTCTGGAAAAGAGCATCTGCTAAATGCCGTAAATAAAAAAGGAGAAGAGTCAGCCAGTAAAAGAGGAAGATACAGAGGACAGGAAGACATGGAGATGGCTGATCCTCTGTGGCACCCTTTAAGGAGCAGTCTAACGAAGTAGAAGAAGAATACTTGGTGAATATTTGGTCACATTTTAGTTTGAGTGGATCCAAACAATTATCAATAGATAAATTGATTATAAATATTTGTTCCTATTACCGTTTGTTTCCTGAATTTCTTCCCCAATTTAGCCATGTCCGATTCAACCTGTTAAATAAGAGCAACACTGGTAGGCAGGAGTCCCTGCTTCCTTCCAAGTCATGTGAAGCTTCACTACATGTTTTTGAACATCCACTAACATGATCATTGCACAGATCAACTAACTTAACAACAGTGTCTCCCAGTTCTGTTCTGCAGCAGCAGGGGTCTAGTGTTTCAGGAAAAGGCCCCAGGATCAGATTCAAATCTCAAACCCATAGTTGCCCTGAGTGAAAGAGAAAGTGACTATTGTCATTGCAAGGTCACAGCACAGCACACAGTGAACCACAACGAAATTGGACCTCTGCATTTAACCCATGCACACAAACACCGTGCAGCAGCACAGAATACTTTATATGTTAAGAAACTGGTAAACAGTAATCTGGCAAATGTCAGAATTCACAGTAATGTGGTTTCATGGATAGGTTTAGTAAAATGACCTTCAATTTAATAGATATTTTATATGAATGTAGGTTAAATGCAAGGCAAGTACCTTCAAAGCCTTAGCCTGATCATTTCCTTCTCCATTAAGTTATGTTTAATAAATATATTAAACATGATTCAGGCAGTCCAGTCTGATTGCACAATTACAGTAAAGTAGGACAGAGAGAGAGAGAGAGAGAGAGAGAGAGAGAGAGAGAGAGAGAGAGAGAGAGATTTGCTTCCTCCTCTCGCTCTCTGTACCCTGTTGTCCTACTTATCTGTTACAGTGTAATCAGATGTACACGGTACAGGGACAAACCTTTTTTTTTTGTATTTGTTTTTTTTTTGCATTTTACAAAACACTAGACAAATGTGATGTATGGAACTGGGCAGTTGCCTGCAAAAACTCTCCTGTTAAGGATGAAGAAAAAGGGATGAGTATTGAGCACGTGACGAAAAGGAGGTTCAAAAACATCTACAAAGCCAAGAAACAGCTGAAATCTTTCAGTATTTAAAAAACAATCCTGACCCTTATTATTGCAAATTCATATCAGCTGGTTTAGTCCTAACTGATGGCCTATTAAAAAGGTTTCTCATAACAAGGTATCACACAAGAAGTATCTCATGATGGTTAAAAGCAAAGAGCTCTCTCAAGATCTTCACAAAGGTATTGCTGCAAGACATACTGATGGCCTTGGTTCTAGACGTACTTCTGAGCTTCTGAATATTCCAGGGAGCACTGTTGGGTCCATAATCCCGAAGTGGAACTGGACTCGACCAGTTGCTCCTCTTAAGATTCCTGATTCCAGAGAAGTCAAAAAAATAATCGGACGAGTTGTCCAAGAGCTAAGGACGACCCATGGAGAGCTTCAGAAGGACCAGGAATTAGCAGGTTCAAGACTCCACCGTCGAAGAAAAGGCATGTAATAGCTCGTGTTAAGTTTGCTGCACAACATCTGGACAAGCCAAGGAAATACTGGGAGAATATAGTTTGGTCAGCTGAGACCATAATTGAACTATTTGGATCTCGTGGCACAAACCATGTTTGAAAAAGAAATGGCTGCACATCACCCCAAGAACACAAGAACAGTTTGGAGGTGAGAACATCATGGTGTGGAGTAGTTTTTCAGCATATGGTGCTGGCAGACTTCTCATAATTGAAGGAATCTGCAGTCTATCTTAGCCCAAAAGTCAAGGCAGACACACACACACACACACACACACACACACACACACACACGTGCAGCAGGGTTATTTATTAGGTCATTTATTGGTAGGTTAGACACATTTAATTTATCAGTAGTTTTTGGTAGTTTATGGTCTGTGTAATTTATCCCAATTGTCAGTAGTTTATAATTTGTGAAATTTAACAGTATTGTTTGGGAGTTTACTGTCGGTGTACTTTATCAGCAGTTTTTGGTAGTTTATGGTCTGCGTAATTTATTGATAGTTTTTTATGGTAGTTTATGGCGTGTGTAATTTGTAAGCACTTGTATTTAATGATCTTTATAATTACTCAGTATTTTTTCAGTAGTTTGGTGGTTTAATTATTTCAAATTTGTTTATTGGTAGGTTAGATGTGTGTGTGTGTGTGTGTGTGTGTGTGTGTGTGTGTGTGTGTGTGTGTGTGTGTGTGTGTGTGTGTGTGTGTGCATTTGTGGGAAAGTAGCGGTCGCCTGTTGTGAAAAGTGGAGCAGGCACGTATTACACTAAACAGATGCATTTTGGAGTCTTCTGGCACATCAGATCAGAGCAGGCAGGTGCACATGTACACACACACACACACACACACACACACACACACACACACACACCCACACACACACACACACACACACACACACACACACACACACACACACACACCCACACACACACACACACATACACACTGTCTTGTTTCATTTCAGACTCCATTATGCAGCTCTAGGATGATACAAGCTGCCTGTTCAGCAGAATCCCACAGTGTTTGGCAATGTCAGGCACGGTACCGGTCAGGTATTGAATTTAGAAACATCTGGATGATATTGCAGGTACATGTGTTTCTCTCCGCTCTGAATCTATTGGATACTCTTGATCTGCTGTGGTTTCAGACAAGCAGGTCTTCATTATCATCTCATATCATCTCATGTTCTGCATCAAAGATCCTCTTTTGCAGAGTTCTGGGACAGGTCCGCACCCCTATACACACCTTTCTCTACCGCTAAACTACAGATAAACAGATAATACAGGTGGACTGAGGCCAAATCACCGATACACTAATCACCTTCTTAACTACTGACAAAATCCATAATTAACAAAGCCTTGATAAACTGTAAATACTTCACAAAATTACTGTTAATTTGATCGACTGATCAATCACTGATATAGAACACAACTTCTCAAATACTGCTTGACCTGAGATTAACTACCAAAATTCTTCTGAAAAATCATACAACCCAGGGGCAGCGGTGGCCTAGTGGGTAGGGTGTTGGCCACATGATCAGCGGATCGGGGGTTCGAACCCCTTCCCAGTGAGTTGCCCTGAGGTACCCTTGAGCGAGGTGCCGTCCCCGTCCCGCTCCTCCCTGCGATGGGCTGGCGACCTGTCCAGGGTGCGTCCCCCGTCTTCACCCTGTGTGCGCTGGGTTGGACACCAGCACTCCCCCGCGACCCCGTTTGGGACAAGCGGCAGATAATGGATGGATGAAATCATACAACCCTTAACGACTGATAAAACTACCAGCAAACTACTGTTAAATTAAGCAACATCTAACCTACCAATAAACAAATTTGAAATAATTAAACCACCAAACTGCTGAAAAAATACTGAGTAATTATAAAGACCATTAGATACAAGTACTTACAAATTACACAAGCCATAAACTACCATAAAAAACTATCAATAAATTACACAGAGCATAAACTACCAGCAAACTAGTGATGAATTATACAGACCATAAACTACCAGCGGGGCAGTGGTGGCCTAGTGGTTAGGGCGTCAGCCACATGATCGGAGGATCGGGGGTTTGAACCCCTTCCCAATAGGGTGCGTCCCCCGTCCTCGCCCTGTGTGCGCTGGTTTGGACCCCAGCACTCCCCCGCGACTCCGTTTGGGACAAGCGGCAGAAAATGGATGGATGGCGAGATGGATGGGTAAACTGCCAGCAAACTACTGTTAAATTAAATGTGTCTAACCTACCAATAAATGACTTAATGAATAACTGTGTGCTGTGCTGTGTTTCACAATGACACTTTCATTTTCAGTGACCATAAAGCACCAATTTGATAAATTTCACCACTCAACCACCGATAAACAGCTGATAAACCCAAACTACAAGCACACTACAGATTAACAAATATCGATGAATGTTCTAAATAAATTGAATCACCAAAATCAATACAAAAAACTACCGTTCATTTACAGATCATTCACCGATCATTCACAGAACATTTACCGATCATTAACCGATCATTTACAGATCATTAGCCGATCATTTACAGATCATTAACCGATCATTTACAGAACAATTACTGATCATTTACTGATCATTTACAGATCATTTACCTAGAACAAGCGATGATGACTGAAGAACTGCTGAACTACAGCTAGATTACACAGGCCTTATTCTTCTGATGAACCAACACTAAACTACTGAACCACACAATTCACTCCTCCCACCCGGTTCCTGCAGGCTTTAATGGGCTGGCTGCTCAAATCCAGCTCAGTGACGCCAAACCATCACTCAGAAAACAGCAGAACTGAGAAAAAAAAGACAAAACAGTCCCTGCTCCTCAGCACATCAGAGGGTCCGTTCATTAAAGCCTCACGCCCAGTTTCCCAGCACTTCAAACGAGTCTTTACTTCAAAGCTCCTGTTAGGTTCTCAGGTGTTTGCGTTTTGACTGGTAGGTTAGAAGTAGTGAAGCCTGAACGTAGTGCTCGGTGCTACGTTTCATCTGGGGACGGTACCTTGCTCAAGGGTACCTCAGGGCTACCTACTGTTCTGGGCTTTAAACCCACAACCGTCAGATCCTGGAGCCTCACCCCAGAACACTAGACCACCACTGTCCACTTTCTCCTAATTTTTTTTTTATTGCATTCTGTATCACTCCCATTCCATTCTGTATCACTCCAATTCCAATATGTATCACTCCAGCTACATTTTATCACTCCCATTACATTTTGTATCACTCCCATTACATTCTGTATCACTTCCATTACATTCTGTATCACTCCCCTGCATTTTATCTCTCCCATTACATTCTGTATCACTCCCATTACATTCTGTATCACTCCCATTACATTCTGTATCACTCCCCTGCATTTTATCACTCCCATTACATTCTGTATCACTTCCATTACATTCTGTATCACTCCCCTGCATTTTATCTCTCCCATTACATTCTGTATCACTCCCATTACATTCTGTATCACTCCCCTGCATTGTATCACTCCCATTACATTCTGTATCACTTCCATTACATTCTGTATCACTCCCCTGCATTTTATCTCTCCCATTACATTCTGTATCACTCCCATTACATTCTGTATCACTCCCATTACATTCTGTATCACTCCCCTGCATTTTATCTCTCCCATTACATTCTGTATCACTTCCATTACATTCTGTATCACTCCCCTGCATTTTATCTCTCCCATTACATTCTGTATCACTCCCATTACATTATGTATTACTCCCATTACGTGCTGTATCACTCCCATTACATTCTGTAGAACTCTTATTAGATAATGTATCACTCCCATTACATTCTGTAAAATTCCCATTGCATTATGTATCACTCCCATTACATGCGGTATCACTCCCATTACATTTTGTAGAACTCCAATTACATGCTGTATCACTCCCATTACATTCTGTAGAACTCCAATTACATGCTGTATCACTCCCATTACATTCTGTAGAACTCCTATTACATTATGTATCACTCCCCATTACATGCTGTATCACTCCCATTACATGCTGTATCACTCCCATTACATTCTGTAGAACTATTAAATTATGAATCACTCCCCATTACATGCTGTATCACTCCCATTACATTCTGTAGAACTCCAATTACATTCTGTATCACTCCCATTACATGCTGTATCACTCCCATTACATTCTGTATCACTCCAATTCCACTGATAAACAACATGAAAATACAACTACTGATTGTTTTTCCCACACGACTTCTGACAAACTACACAGCCTCACAGTTACACATCAACAACTAAATTACACAACAATAAACTACGAAACTACGAAATTAGATCTAAGCCTTGTTCTTATTAGTGTCTCCACACACACACACACACACACACACACACACACACACACACACACACACACACACACACACACACACACACACACACACAGTTAAGTAAGTCTCTTAATCTTCTATCATGATCATGGTTTGAAGGTCAGATCAAATCCATTAACCTGTTAAAGCCAATTAGTCTGATTAAAACCTGCTGCTTAATGGACGGATAATGAGGATGAAAACAGGAGACATGCGTTTATTCTTTCTCTCTCTGACCTTCTGAAGAAAACGTCTGACCTCTATTGTTGTTATGTGGTTTGACTGAGACGTATGGCCTTTTAAGAGGATCTGACCCCTTTTAATTTTAATCTGTGTGTGTGTGTGTGTGTGTGTGTGTGTGTGTGTGTGTGTGTGTGTGTGTTTGCAGTGCTGCAGAAACACCTCTGCACACATCCTGTGGGTGTTTGCTGTGAGTAATGCCAGCAGCCTGTAACTCTGACATCATCAGCAGGCGCTCACCCGAGCAGACAGTGCTACATAAGACACTCTCTTCCCTCTGCGGTCCTTGTTCTATGGAATCCAGGTGGTGTGTAGTGAAAGTGAAAGTGACTACGTGTCCTCGCGAACACACAGCACAAATCCATGCAACTAAACGATCCTTTGTGTTTAAGAGCTAAGCCTGGGTTTGAATCCCATAACAGTAGGTTACCTCTGAGGTACCCCTGAGCAATGTACCGTCCCCATCACTGCTCCCCGGGTCCTGGATATTGCTGTCCCTGCAGCACGGTGTGGGTTAAATACAGAGGATTTGTTCACAATGGCAAAGAGTCGCTGTCACTTTCACTTTTTTCCACAAAGCCACGAATGTGGCTCTTGCACTCATGCTTATGCTGCATGATACCTGACATCTCTTTCTCTCCTTCTGAATGGATGTCGTCTTCAAAGGTCTATACATCTACAAATGACCTCACTGTCGGAAATAATTCTACACACTCGCGCAGAAGACAGATCCATAAATGCTCCCACGCTCAAGGCCAGCGGATGTTAAGTGACAGCCCGAAAGGAGGCTTATTCACACCTGACGTTGATGTTTTGTAGGGATGAAAGAGAAGCTTCATCGTTCAGACTGATGTCCTATCAGTCTGAAAGTGCATCAGACGTCCCTGAGGAGCGCTGAAGGGTCGGTCGCTGAAGGGCTGCCGCTGATGTTTTAAGGTTTTATGGTAGTTTATTGTCCTGCAGTTTCATGTCTGTGAAAAGTGCTTTATAAATCAACTTTACTAAACACACACACTAAGAGGTCCCAGGTTCCAGTCCCACCTCCAGCACACGGATCGCCTGCTAAAGCTAATGAGCCCTTCTGCGTTCCTTGCCCAACTTCTAGAAACGAGTCAGGCTGCTGTGTTTTCCAGTTACACAATAAGAAGTGTTAGACTCTAATAAAGCTCAGGATTTAACAGTCAAAGTCTGATGGCGATTGTACTACACACATGTGTACTGTTCAAAATTCTTAATCGCCCTCATTTAATTATGATTTGCTCACAAATGAGACAAGAGGTGAACTGGTTTATTCCAACGTGTGTAAACGCACATGTAAATCCAGTTTAAAAACAACAAGAATTTCATTCTAACCAGCTTAAAGTCAATATTTGGTTTGACCGCCGTTATTCTACAGCTTTCGCAGCCTGAGCTCTAAGACTAATTTTGTCGTCTTCAGGAACACTTCTCCAGGTTCCGAAGAACGCTCAAAGCTCTGCTTTGCAGCTTTTTCTCGATGGAGATGAATCCACACTGCTCCTGAAACTACTTCAGGTACAGGGACTGCTTCCGCTGGGTCTCCAGACTTTCACAGACTTCATAATCCAGCAGAGGTGTGAAGATCAACCTGAGCTTTGACATTCTGGTCAAACATCAGAGCAAAGTTTCCTCTCTCTCTCTCTCTCTCTCTTCCTCTCTTCCCCTCTCTCTTCTCTTCTCTCTCTCTCTCTTTCTCTCCTCTCTCCTTCTTCCTCTCTCTTTCCTTCCTCTTTCCTCTCCTCTTCTCTCTCTCTTCTCTTTCCTTTCTCCTCTTTCCTCTCTCTCTCTCTTCTCCCTTCTTCTCTCTCTCTCTCTCTCTCTCATCTTTCTCCTCTCTCTCTCATTCAGTTTATCCCTCTTTATCTGTCTCTCTCTCTCTTCCTCTTTCTTGTCCCCTTCCCAGTTCCTCTTCTTTCTCTCTCCAGACTCTATCTCTCTCCCAGCCTCTCTTCCTTCTTTCTCTTCTCTCTCTCTCTCTCTCTCTGCAAAGCCCTCCTCCTCTCTCTCCTTCTCTGTCTCCTCCCCTTTCTTCCTCTTTTTTCAACTTCTTCTCTCTCTTCTTCTTCTCTCTCTCTCTCTTCTCTCTCCCAGCCCTCTCTACATATGTCTCTCTTTTTTTTTGTCTTCTCTCTCTCTTCTTTTCTCCCCAGCCTCTCTTCACATGTCCTTCTTTCTTGTTCCTCTCTCTTCAGCTTCCTTCTTTCTCTCTTCTTCTGCCCTCCCTTTCTCTGTCTCTCTGTCTCTCCCTCACCTGAGCAAACCCTGAACCCCAAGTTGTTCCAGGGGGGCTGGTCCCTGGTCCCTGTAATTGGGAAAAGAAGTTTGCTCTGGGAATAAATTTAAATATATTTAAAAGGTTAAGTGGACTAACGCATTTACATTTACAGCATTTAGTAGACACTCTTATCCAGAGCAACTTACATGTCCTGATTACAGGGACAGTCCCCCTGAGACACTTGGGGTTCAGGGTTTTGCTCAGGAACCCAATTGTGATAGAGCTGAAGGTGGATTTGAACCTGCACCGGTCTGCAGGTGGCATCCCAACACTTCTGACACCAGTTCTCTCCCACTCACACACACACACTCACCAATGAGAACAAATCATTCATATTCATAGTCAGTGTACAGTTTGCCACTTGAGCTCACCTGAAATGATCAATATAGCTTGGTTTATGTAGATCATTGTATGATTCACCCACTTCATCTGACAGATAGTGGGTAAATACTGACAACCAGAAGGTGGCAGTAAGTTAAGCCAGGAAAGAGAGAGTCTTGGGAAAGAAAAGTGGAAAGACATGCTTTCTGCTTCTTGGGAGAGAGGGAGGGAGAGGGGCTGGGGAGAGATAGGTATAGAGAGAGAGAGAGAGAGAGAGAGAGAGAGAGAGATTGGGGAGGGGGCTGTGAGAGATAGGTATAGAGGAGAGAGAGAGAGGAGAGAGAGAGAGAGGCTGGGAGGGGGTTGGGAGAGATAGCAGAGAGAGAGAGAGAGAGAGAGTGAGAGGCTGGGGAGGGGGGCTGGGGAGATGAGGCAGAGAGAGAGAGAGAGAGAGAGAGAGGAGAGGCTGGGGAGGGGCCAGAGATAGGTATAGAGAGAGAGAGAGAGAGAGAGAGAGAGAGAGGCTGGGAGGGGGGGGCTGTGGGAGAGATAGGAGAGCAGAGAGAGAGAGAGAGAGAGAGTGAGAGGCTGGGGAGGGGGGGCTGTGAGAGATAGGTATAGAGAGAGAGAGAGAGGAAAGAGAGAGGCTGAGAGAGAGAGAGAGAGAGAGAGAGAGAGAGGCTGGGGAGGGGGCTGGGGAGAGATAGGTATAGAGAGAGAGAGAGAGAAAGAGAGAGGCTGGGAGAGAGAGAGAGAGAGAGAGGCTGGGAGGGGGCTGGGGAGAGATAGGTATAGAGAGAGAGACAGAGAGAGAGAGAGAGGCTGGGGAGGGGGGGCTGGGGAGAGATAGGTATAGAGAGAGAGAGAGAGAGAGAGAGAGTGAGAGGCTGGGGAGGGGGCTGGGGAGAGATAGGTACAGAGAGAGAGACAGAGAGAGAGAGAGGCAGGAGGGGGCTGGGGAGAGATAGGTATAGAGAGAGAGAGAGAGAGAGAGAGAGAGAGAGAGAGAGAGAGAGAGAGAGAGAGAAAAGAGAGGCTAGGAGGGGGCTGTGGGAGAGATAGGTATAGAGAGAGAGAGAGAGAGAGAGAGGCTAGAGCGGGATAGGGAGAGAAGGTATAGAGAGAGAGAGAGAGAGAGAGAGAGAGAGAGAGAGAGAGAGAAAGAGAGAGGCTGAGAAGAGGAGACAGGCTGGAGAGAGAGAGAGAGAGAGAGAGAGAGAGAGAGATCAGAGGGGGGCTGGGGAGAGAGAAGGGAGAGAGGCTAGGGAGAAAGAGAGAGAGGGAGAGAGAGAGAGACAGAGAAAGAAAGAGAGAGCGAGAGAGAGAGGCTAGGGAGAAAGAGAGAGAGAGAGAGAGGCTAGGAGAAAGAGAGAGGGAAAAGGAGAGAGAGAGAGGGAGAGAGAGAGAGAGAGAGAGGCTAGGAGAAAGAGAGAGGGAGAGAGAGAGAGAGAGAGGCTAGGGAGAAAGAGAGAGGGAGAAGGAGAGAGAGAGAGAGAGAGAGAGAGGGGAGAGAGAGAGAGAGGGAGAGAGAGAGAGAGAGAGAGAGAGAGAGAGAGAGAGAGAGAGAGAGAGAGAGAGAGAGAGGGAGCTTTTTTTTGCTCTGATGTTTGACCAGAATGTCAACGCTCCAGGTTGATCTTCACACCTCTGCTGGATTATAAATCTGTGAAAGTCTGGAGAAAGAGTCTAAAACCCACTCCAGTCAGGTTCAGTTCGTTCTGTCAATCATTCTGTACCCTTGAGCAAGTTACCATCCCCATCACTGCTGCCCGGGTGCTGGAAACCCAGTCCCTGTACCTGAGTAGTTTCAGGAGCAGTGTGGAATCATCTCCACCGAGAAAAGCAGCCTGACTCGTTTCTAGATTTCAGGCGAGGAATACAGAAGGGCTCATTAACTTTAGCAGGCGATCCACGATCCAGGTGTAAATAAGCCGATGTGTTCATTTCTGATTTGTCGTCTCATTATGAGATGTTATCCACATTTTCCAGTAAGTATAATGATCTAAAAATTAAAATGCAGCATGTTTATTGCTTAACGAGCCCGATCTGCTGATGACTCATGCAGTGTGTGTGGAGGCAGCGTTCAGCCGTGGGGCTTTATTTCAGAGAGAGTTTGGAGGAATTTGGTTATTTATTGATTTATTTATTTATTTTCTGCTCATTTCGGCTCAGTTCAAAATAAGCAAACAATCATCAAAGCCACGGTGTTACTGGATTGGGTTTAATTACTTTCTCTCGTTATCAAAGAGCAAAGCAAACGACCACACAGCCGCGCAGCCGGCGTGAACGGAGGAAGAAAGAAAGGACAATAAATAAAGTGAACAATGAACTTGGTGATATAAATATGCAAACAAAATGCAAATCTCAGCATCTTTAACTCCGACACTTTCAGCTCCGCCTCCTGCCTTTTCGTCAGCGCCACCGTCTCCAACCCGTATAACATACAGGTACCCTTGAACAAGGTACCGTCCCCATCACTGCTCCCGGGGTGCTTTAAATAGCTGCCCCCCGCTGCACGGTGTGCGCGGGTGAAAAGCAGAGGGTGTATTTGATTGTGTTCCACTGTGTGCTGAGTTTCACAATGAAGATTAGTCACTTTCACTTCACTTCCACTTCATAGCTCACACATAGCTCCCGTTCAGGAATCGCCACAGCAGATCAACAGTTTCCATTTCTTCCGGTCCTCTGCATCTTCCTCCTTCAAACCGACCATCTGCATGTCCTCTCACCACGTCCATAAACCTCCTCTTTGTCCTTCCTCTTATCCTCTTTCCTGGCAGCTCCATCTTCAACATCCTCCTTCCCATATAATCCTCATCTCTCCTCTGCACATGTCCAAACCAACACAGTCTCGCTTCTCTAACTTTGTCTCCAAAATGTCCAACCTGATCTGTCCCTCTAATATACTCATTTCTAACCCTGTCCATCCTTGTCACACCCAACGAACATCTCAGCATCTTTAACTCTGACACCTCCAGCTCCGCCTCCTGTCTTTTCATCAGCCACCGTCTCCAACCCATATAACACAGCTGGTCTCACTACCATCCTGTAAACCTTACCTTTTCCTCTCGCTGGTCCCCGTCTGTCACAGATCACTCCAGCCACTCTTCTCCACCCATTCCAACCTGCCTGCACTCTCCTCTCTTCCACACTCGCCGTTACTCTGAACTGTTAATCCCAAGTATTTAAACTCCTCCACCTTCACCTCCTCTACTCCCTCCATCCTCACCACTCCACTGTCCTCCCTTTCATTCTTTGTCCTACTTACTTTCATTCCTCTGCTCTCTAGAGCAGATCTCCATCTTTCCAGGTTCTCCTCAAGCTGCTCCCTGCTCTCATTGCAGATCACAATATCATCAGCAAACATCGTCCATGGAGACTCCTGTCTAACCTGTCCATTACTATTGCATCATAGCTGGTCTCACTACCATGCTATAATGTAATGTAATATAATATAATATAATATAATATAATATCACCGTATCCTGGTTAAAACCTCACCTCTGTCACCGATGGACTCGAGAGAAGAGAACAGTGACTTTGCTAGGTGGCTCTTTATTCTGGAACAGAAGTGAATTCAGGCAAGCGTGTTGTTGTTGATGTCTCCTCTCTCGGTCACCGTTCATTATCATTTCACTCTCGTACCGTTCAGTCGGCTGCCCGGTGGCTCTGTGATGAGCCTGGGTCTGCGCTGAGAGAAGCTGTGTGGCATGTCCTGCCAACAGGCTAATTAAATCAGAGCTGAGTGTCTTTCTTTCCTGGAGGTCGTCAGGGGGACACGCTCTGTCTGCCTCCTGGGCCAAAGCAGAGCTGTGTTATTACTGCGGAGGGAGGAAAACGCTGAGGGAAACCAAAACTACTATAAAACAATCAGTCCTCCACTGTGATGGTGGATGGAACCAGACGTCTGCAGTGTTTGATGACTGCCTCGCTCAAAAACATGACCTAAAATGGTCACACGGCCTGAGATAGTGTTTGACCAATTTTCAGTACAGAGTTCAGGTCCAGGATCAGTTTAAAGTCGTCACCATCCCAAATAAACACCCCGAGATAAGAGCTGCTTCACTGGTGGGGTCAGAGAGGAAATGAAAAAGTCCGTTTTTGTGAGGAAGATGGTTCCAGTCATCACCACTGTAAAGAAAAAAGTCTTCAACACCAAAACCTCTCTGACTGTGTGACATCTCAGAGAGGTAGACAGACAGACAGAAAGACAGATAGACAGACAGACAGATAAATAGATAGACAGACAGACAGATAGATAGATAGATAGACAGACAGACATAGAGACAGGCAGAAAGACAAACAGATAGATAGACAAACAGACAGACAGATAGATAGATAGATAGATAGATAGATAGATAGATAGATAGACAGACAGACAGACAGACAGACAGACAGACATAGAGACAGATAGACAGACAGGCAGGCAGACAGATAGATGGATAGATAGATAGATAGATAGATAGATAGACATACAGACATAGAGACAGACAGACAGACATAAAGACAGACAGACAGATAGATAGATAGATAGATAGATAGATAGATAGACAGACAGACATACATGCAGACATAGAGACAGATAGACAGACAGACAGGCAGACAGATAGATAGATAGACAGACAGACAGACATACAGACATAGAGACAGATTGACAGACAGACAGGCAGACAGATAAATAGATAGATAGACAGACAGACAGGCACACAGATAGATAGACAGATAGATAGATAGATAGACAGACAGACAGACAGACAGACAGACATAGAGACAGATAGACAGACAGACAGGCAGACAGATAGATAAATAGATAAAACAACAGTGGTGGCTTAGTGGTTAGAGACTAGGCCCCAGGATCAGAAGGTTGTGGGTTCAAATCCTAGACCAGTAGGTTGCCCTGAGGTACCCTTGAGCAAGGTACCGTCCCCATCACTGCTCCCCTGGATGCTTTCAATATCAGTAAATAAAGGGAATAAATCAGTAAATACAGTGAATAAATCAGTAAATACAGGGAATAAATCAGTAAATACAGTGAATAAATCAGTGAATAAAGGGAATACAGTACAGTAACACCGCTCCACCACACTGCTACACCATAATGTGCCTGGGCTGCTTTGTTCCACAACACTGCAGCCTTCCACGGATGAATGTACTGTCTGTCGTGCCGTCTGTTGTTGTCTGTCTTGTCTGTCTTGTCCGCACTTGTTGCCCCGTGTTGTGTCTTATGTTGTCTTGTGTCTTGTGTTGTGTCTTGTCTTGTGTGTAGCACCAGGGTCCTGGAGGAACGCTATTTCGTTTCACTGTGTACTGTGTATATGGCTGAAATGACAATAAAATCCTACTTGACTTGACTTGAAATCAGTCAATAAAGGGAATAAATCAGTAAATACAGTGAATAAATCAGTAAATAAAGGGAATAAATCAGTAAATACAGTGAATAAATCAGTAAATAAAGTGAATAAATCAGTAAATAAAGGGAATAAATCAGTAAATACAGGGAATAAATCAGTAAATACAGTGAATAAATCAGTAAATACAGTGAATAAATCAGTAAATAAAGGGAATAAATCAGTAAATAAAGTGAATAAATCAGTAAATAAAGTTAATAATGCCGGAAGTGTTTGAGCTGCTTTCTCCTCGAGTGGACTGACAGGAATAAGCGCAACGCGTTTCCTGTGCTCGCAGTGAACCGCGGCTCCCTCTCGGCCGCCGTAGCTCCACTCGTGGTGAAGGAAGTGAAAATGGCGGCGGCGGAGTCTGAACAGAGCGGAGCGGAGACTTCAAACCACAGCCTGGAGCAGGTACCGGGGACAGGGGGACACACGGGGACAGAGGGGGAGACCCGGGGACAGAGCGGGACAGAGGGACACAGAGATAAACACAGTTAGACTTCAGACCGGAGCGGAGAACAACCTGGAGAGCGGGCGGGAGATCGGCCTCAACACACACACTACACACTCTATACACACACACACACACACACACACACTACACACTCTATACACACACACACACACACACACACACACACTACACACTCTATACACATACACACTCTATACACACACACACACACACACACACACACACACACACACACACACACTACACACTCTATACACACACACACTACACACTCTATATATACACACACACACACACACACACACACACTACACACTCTATAGACACACACACACACTACACACTATAGACACACACACACACACACACTACACACTCTATACACACACACACACTACACACTCTATAGACACACACACACACTACACACTATAGACACACACACACACACTCTATACACACACTACACACTCTACACACTACACACTCTATACACACACACACACACTACACACTCTATACACACACACACACTCTACACACACACTACACACTCTATACACACACACACTACACACTCTATACACACACACACACTACACACTATACACACACACACTACACACTCTATACACACACTCTACACACTATACACTACACACTACACACTATACACTACACACTACACACTCTATACACTACACACTACACACTCTACACACACACACTACACACTCTATACACACACACTACACACTATACACACACTCTATACACTACACACTCTACACACACACACTACACACTACACACTCTATACACACACACTATACACACACACTACACACTATACACACACATACACTACACACTATACACACACTACACACTCTATACACACACACTATACACACACACACTACACACTCTATACACACACACACACTACACACTCTAAACACACCATTACGATCTACACACACACACTTCACAATCTAAACACACACCATCACCCTCTATACTCACACACTCTACACACACTACACACTCATCACACACTCTCACTACACACACACACACACACAATCACACTCTAAACACACCATTATGATCTACACACACACTTCACAATCTAAACACACACCATCACCCTCTATACTCACACACTCTACACACACACACACCCCATCACACTCTACACACACACACACACACTACACACTCATCACACACTCTCACTCTACACACACACACACACACACACACACCCCATCACACTCTAAACACACCATTATGATCTACACACACACACTTCACAATCTAAACACACACCATCACCCTCTATACTCACACACACACACGGCCACTAAACACAGTTAACACTACTACACACACACACACCGGGTTCAGTCATGTTTGTGTGTGTGTGTGTGAGATTATGTATAAATATGACACACACTTTTAAACACACAGATCAGCCACAACATTAAAACCCCTGACAGGTGAGGCGTTAACACGGATCATCTCCGTCTCTCTCGTTATTCGCGGTTAAGGACGAGGCTTCTGGATCGGAAGGTGGTGGTTTCGAGTCCCTTACCATTAGGTTACCCTGAGCAAGGTACCATCCCCATCACTGCCTCCCGGGTGCAGGACTTGTTTGGTGTTTCTGGTCTGCAGTGATTTGGCTCCTAAAAATGACCCGAGGGAGGCGAAGCAGAGACGAGGTCGTGGACACTTGGACTTGTTGATGGACAGGGGGACGCGAAATAATGCAGGACTTGGTTCTCTGTCCTGCGTTCTCAACCACTCCTGCTCGAAAGGCTGCTTGGTGGTAATTTAGTTTATTGTTCTTTTTTGGAACGCTTTTTAAATTTGAACTTCAAAGAGCAGGTATTCTTCCTTTTTTAGAACTGAACTTCAAAGGATAAACTGTTACTTACAACAAAAGCAGAAAGATTTGAGGAAGAAATAAGACTAAGGCTGTTGAGTTAATCTAATTTTATACTGGATTACGATCCGGACATCTAGTGATTATAAATCTAATGATCAGGATGAAAACCAATGAAGCTGAGAAGGACCCACAAGAGCGGTGGAGACAGAAACTCTCCGGTCTGGTGAAGAAGTCTCCATGTGTCTCTCAGCCTGAGAGGTTCTCCAGGTCCGGTGGGACAAACTGTCCCCTGCGGATGCGGGACTGAAACAAGACCAGGTGTACGGGCGGGTGTTTCTGAATAAAATCCTGGAGGAGATTCTAAACTAGAGCAAATTATCTCGTCTAAGAGGGTTCAGGCTGTGCTGAAGAAAAACGGTGGTCAATCCAAATATTGACTGGAGGTTAAAACCTGCAGGTGTTGGGGTACTAAGGCTTTTTCTCTCTCTTTCTGTCTCTGTCTGTCAGTCTCTCTCTCTCTCTCTCAAAGCGATTTGTCTTTTTCTCAGTCGGCTCCTTTATCTCCTTCCACTCCTGTGACCTGTCTGGGTGAATAATTGATCCCTCCACGCTGAGGCTCCAGTATTTTCTCGATGTGTCCACCGTGAAAACTCCCCAAACAGCTCGTCTCCTGAGCAGGGCCGTCGTCTCAGTTTCTCTCCACGTTTGCAGAAACACCTCTGGCTTTGGCTCAGTGAGCTCAGATAAGCTTCAGGGACACTCGGCTCCCCCGAGGCCTTTCGTTTTCTGCAGACGGAAGCAAACCTGTGTCTGTCCTTCGTCCCGTTTCTGTTCTGGACCCTCATCCGTCTCCGCTCCTCCAGCAGAAGGAAAAAAGGAGGCATCAGTGGAGGAGGGTCCTGCAGAGAGGGATGGAGTGAGAAGACTCTCTCTGTGTCCACTTGGCGATCTTAACATTGAGTATCGTGGAGCAGTGATGGCGACGGTACCTTGCACAGGCTGCAGTTCGAACCTGCAGTAGAAACTAGTGCCGCTTGTTATTCCACCTGTTTTCAGACACTTTCCCCTCGAATCTGTTTACACGCCACAAACAAACCTTTCGCTCAACAGTGTCTTCAGTTTCTCGTTTATAGATGAGATATTTCTTTCTCCCCTCCCTCTGTAACCCTTTATCCTTTCTCTCTGCCACATCCTTTGCAGCGTGTGAACCCAGGCGGAAGGAGGCATCTCTTGGAAACCAGAGAACGGTCTCCCCTCTCCAGCTCTTCAGAGGAGGAAGACAGTGATGAAGGAACGGAGAAGAGGACTCGGGGTAAGACGCGCTCGTCTCTGACACTCAACAAACAGTGTGTAAAGTAATAAATGGGTTTAGCCACTGAGAGAGATACCTGAGGTACGTGTGTATAAACCGTATCTGTAGATCACACTCAACCTTGCCATCACGCCTGCTGGCCACTTTAATGGAAACGCCCTCCTTGCTGTCTCGCTCACTGGCCACTTTATTGGAAACACCCACCTTGTGATCTCGGTAACAGGAATGTGGTGTGGGACAGGAAGAAAAGCGGTCGCGGGGCACCGTATTGGTCTCGGTCTCCTCTTCCAGACCTCATATCCAGCACCCAGGGAGCAGTGAAGGGGACGGTACCTTAAAAGTGAAAGTGACAACCCTTGTCACACATACATGTGCAGCAGAAAGCACCTGGGGAGCAGTGACGGGGAAGGCACCTTGCTCAAGGGTACCTTAGGAAAACTTACTGGTCTGGGATTCGAACCTACGACCTTCCGATCCTGGACAAGAGTCCCTTAAAACTAGACCATAGCTGGGAATCAAGCCCAAGGTCTTCCCCAAAAAAAAACCAAACAGGTGTTGATTCTTTTCTTCTTCCAGATACCATCATGTTCAGGACTGCTGTCCTGTCTGCCCCCAGGGCCTCAAAATCCACTCAGTAGATCAGTGAGGAGTGTAGCGCTTCCCCCTGGTGGCGGATTATCGGCGCTGGCGCTCGGGGCAGAGCTCTGCTCAGTTTATCAGATCACACTCCGCCTGCTCGTCACACAGCTCCGCTTCAGCAGCTTCTGTCGCCGTGGTGATGTCCTGATAACGCCTTCCATCATCCCTTCAGCTCAGCTGTCGCAAATCCGCCTCAATCTGTCGTCCGGCCGCCACCGTCAGCCTCACTTCTCCCAAGGCGCTCGCCCGGGGACATCTGCACGTCCCACATCCTGCACCACCTTAACAGTCTCCCCTTTAACTTTAAATACATTCCGTCAGCCAGACTTTACAGCGTCTTTAGCGATGACCTTTGATCTGCTTGATATTTTGCATCACTAAGATTGCAAAATGTATCGACCGTTGTCTTTGCCACATTGATTCGCCACTTTTAATTCCAGAAAAGTGTTTCAAGTTTACTGTTTAAAAAGAAATGAAATGAGACAGTCTGTCCCTGGATGATGCCGAGGAAGTGTGCCGGTGTGTGGACGTTTATTTTTTTATTTCCCTTTCAAGTCAAACAGTAATGAAGGTGCAACTACACCCACCGTCCGTCCCAAAAAGCTTCGTGTTGAGTCCCGATGTGGAAATCGAGGTTGGAAGGGGCTGCACGCTGACAAGCCCACCGGTCGCGCTGCCGAAAACCGACGCTCTTGCATGTCCGGCTAAACTGTTCTCTCGGCTCCGCGCAACAGGAGCGTTCCGGTACCATCCGGTGTGGCTGATTCGCTGACCAGAGGTTTCTCCACGGCATCCAGAACCCTGGTTTATAGGTCGTAGGTTCGTTCTGACTTCCTCTTCTCACTCTCTGTTTGTTTTTCAGAGGGAGACGAGGGAAGCCCCCGTGTAAAGAGAAGAGGAGACGAAGATGCTGAAGCTGCTTCCAGAGAGGGGAGTCCGGACAACCCCGCGAGACGAGCGTCCAAATCCAGTCGTGAGTCGCGAGACAGCAACAGCAGTGAGGAGGACAGCGACGACGGTGTCACACACAGGATGAGGAGCAGCGTCGCACACATCAGGGTCAGTGATGGATCTGAACCCAAACCGTGTCCACGCGGACGCCTTTGCGGTCCACACCAAACCGTGTCCACGCAGTCTGAAATCTCAGTCCAATTCTGTCTGAGTGTCTGTCTGTCTGATTCTGCCTTTCAGTCTGTTTGTCCACCTCATTTATTTAATCTTTTCTATTTATTCCAGAGATAATGCCACACACTGTCAGTGATCTGGGAGTGGGTTCCTCTGACTAGTGTATTTTATCTTTTAGAATCGTTTTAATGGTTTAGTTGTTTTAATAGTTTTATTTTTTGCTCCACGACGCAGCGGTAATGACTCGCTTCCTTCCTTGATTACAGGACGCGGATGTAAAGTCTTCCCTGCTGACCTGCAGCACAAAACCCATAAAGTTTCCTCATTTTTAAGAACATTGGTCGTTAAAACGAACACTGCCTTGCATTTCAATTTCACACTTTTGTTGCCAACACTTCTGCAGCGACTGAGATGAAAAGTAATCTTTGGGTTTGGTGTGAAAGTTCAGACTCGTTTATTTCCAGTGGTTGTGGATGGAACCAGATGTCCTTTCCCCGTTTCAAAGCAACATCTGCTCCAGTTTTCACAACGTAGCAGTTTTATGAGAACTTGGAGACTGATATCGGGTCCCTTTCACGTGTGAAAGTCTACGTCTAGATTTTTTAAAAGCAGGAATGAATGATTTTATTTAAAGGTATTTAATCAGTCAGGCTTTTTCGAGGAATCGAAGATCTGTTTTGGATTCAGGTGGACAATCAGACTCTGATACTTCTGACTCGTTTGCGTTCTGCAGGCTTAATTTGTGTTGAATAGGAAGATTCAAATTTTCATTTAGTTCTACCTCTGCGTCGGTCCTTAAGGTTTCACATTTGTGGTCCCTGATGGTTTAATTTCTTTCTTTTGATGCAGCGGGGCTCCCAAGATGCGGGCAGGAGAACCAGGAGGAGAAGTTCCTCTACAGACAGGTCAGAAGAATTGACTCTTACCTCCTTCCATGTTTACCAAACACAAGGCGGAAAAAGAAAGGATGTTCGGTTCTCTGAAGGAATGTGGATGGAAGGCATTAATATTTAGCTCGGAGGAAGAGACTACTGGTTTAGGAGGACAAAAAAGCTTTTGGGACCTCAGGACAGTGGTGTCTTTGCGTGGACAGGCTGAGGACGCTATAAGACGAATGTATAAATGTGTCAACGTTCTGAAAAAATAGCTGGAATTGTTGCATTAAAGACCCTGTTAAATATTGATTTTTACAGTCCTGTGCAAAAGTCTTGAGCCCCTCGTTTCTTTATATTTTGCTTCCGAAGATCCAGACTTTCTTGTATTTTTAATGTTTTGTTGAGGAACAGTTCCCCAGGCCTCCAGGAGGACAATGTTTTTGTCTCTCATTTTCAGTACATTCTCTGTACCTGAGCATTTTCAGAAGCAGCTTGGGATCATCTCCACAGAGAACAAAAGGCAGCGACGTCCAAAGAAGAGCTTTGGGACGTTCCTCAAGAAGCCTGGAGAAGTGTTCCTGAAGATGACTCAAGGAAAGCTTGTCTAAGAGAGTTGAGGCTGTGCTGAAGTCACGCTGGTCAAATTAAATTTTGGCTTGAACGCTGGTTAGAACGAAACTCTTTGTTTACACTCGACTTGCATGCGTTTGGACATAAATCTCTTTACCTGTTGTCTCAGTTTCTTAAAGAAATAGAAAAAAGGGCTCAAGACTTCTGCACAGTACTTCTCCAGGAAGTGCAATTTAGGATTCAGATTCTTGCACACTCAGCAGTTAACGGAGAGCTGAGGCAGCACGTCGGTCAACACTCTTCTTTTTGTCTTTCTGTGGGAGTAAATCTGCTCTTGTGTGTCAGGGATGGAAGTGGGAGGTCCCGTTCTCGCTCTCGCTCCAGGTCCAGATCTCCACGGGGTTACGATAGAGGACGCAGGTGAGGAACGCTGTGTTTTACCCTTAAAATAGCACCGTATCCCACACACGTCCCATCACAGCTCCTATAGTCTCTGTTCTTATTTTTCCTCAGTTGTCTGTTATTTATTTTCCTAATTATGAATCGTATTGCATCAATTACGCAATCATATTAAATGCCACCATCAAGTAAAGGGTTAAATGAAGGAAAAGCTAGTCTCTGTGTAGCACCGACCCATATCTCGTCTCCATTTTCTCTCCTTGTCAGGTCTCGGGAAAGGGATCGAGAACGGAGATACAGCCGAGAGCGAGCTGAGCGGCGATTCCGCAGGGGCCGATCAGCCTCGCCGCCAGAAAAAGAGAAACCCTCTGGAGAGGAGCCTCCGGTGAAGAGGAAGAAGGAGGAGCTGGACCCCATCCTGACCCGCACGGGAGGAGCCTACATCCCCCCCGCCAAACTCCGAATGATGCAGGCCCAGATCACTGACAAGAGCAGGTCAGCACAAGTGGTAACTCTGGTGATGCAGCTCTAAAACACTAACGCTGATCGTTTCTCCACCTTCTGCCCAATTTCCAGCCAGTGCCGGAGTCTCTGACGGTTCATATCTGAACGATTGAAACCGAACAGCACAGAACGTTTCATATAATTTCAATAATTCAGCAGTTTTGGGTTCATAAAGCCATCGTCAACAGACCTTCTACCAAGAACGGAGTGAGCGTAGTCATGTTGATGGATGTAGACAAGCTGTCTAGCTCGGCGCTCCCTCTCGGATGATCAGGACGGCTAGATCCAAACGTTTTCCCATCAAAAGCTGCTTCCGCGTTCCGAAATCCCAGGTGCAAACGACACAGACTGTGAATTTAGTCTCTGTTTGCACTCACTCACTTCCTTTCTGTTCTATCCCTCATCTGCAGAACACCTCTCCGTTAAAACACACTCCTTTAATGCCCTGTTGCATAAAAAATGGTAAAAGGTTATAAAACGATAGCGCCTCATCTGATTTAATCTTCCACTCGGGACCATCCAGGGTCGTCTCAGAGGAGAGACAGAAATCGTGATTTATAGCCAGAAGCCAGGAGATCTTTAGGAATTCATTGACGGTGTTGATTCAGTTCCCAGCGCTGCAGAGCGAAGAGCAGTGAAGTGGAGTTTCACCCTCAGGGTTTGAGGAGTATTTTTAGATGGAGGTGATAATTGGGTACAAATGGTCGGGCTAAGTCTGGGAGAGGGAGAATAATTATAGGAAAAGTCGTTTTATCGTTTTAGATGAAATGATCTTTGCTGTTATTAAGGGTTTAAGAAACAGGCAGAGAATTTCAGGAAGACACCTGAGTAATGTGTCCCGAGAACCCAAAATCATTTGGTTCTTCTACTGAACTTTTGTTTCTGGTTAATGTATCGAAATCTTATGTCTGCGGTCAAATGGATCTTAATGCTAGTCGGTTCTGCCGGAGTGATCTTCGATTCAGCTGCGATCCGGAACGGAAAGGAAGCAGCCGAGCTCTGGAAGAAGAATCGGACGTTCAACTTTTCCACACTAGGTGGCGTCGTTTGCCTTTTCCTGTAGATCTCTGTCCGTTCACTCACGGCAGCACAACCTAGCCGGACAGGTAGCGAAGTTAGCAACCTCTTCAGTGTTTTTAATGTTTAAATTACATTTATTTAATGTATTAATTGACTTGTAACTCATAATATTTCAATTGTTGACTTTGATATTGGAATCATCCACATGATTGCCTTGTTTTTTGTTCAGAAAGGGCGTGAAAAGTTCGATTTCTGAGGGGTAGGATCCGGAATAATGATTTATTCACGACAGTCCTGTCCTGAAAATAAGAGAATAATTATCTGGCAATTTTTAGGATCAATAAAAAATAACCCTTTAAATAGTGTATTTTATTTTCTGCTACCATTGGGGTGTAGAAAGTGTTGATTTTTGTTGGTAAATAATTTTAAGGAGCTCACTGATCATAGATTATATCCTCTCCGCAGAGAAATGTTCCCAAAACGAGGGCAAATTAAAGACGCCTCCTGTTTTAAAATCAGATCGAATCGATGATGAAGGACAGCGAGGGGGGGGTCCAAGCGCCCGTGGCGCCAGACAGGACGTCACACAAACCTCCGGCCAGTCAGCGCTTTCGCTAAAGAGCTCTGCGGTTTTACTGCCCGACTCTGAGCGTCTGTACATCGTTTCCTTTTAAACGAGTGCGGATCCGTTCCTGAGCTGTAAGGAGAAACTGAAGCAGGTTATTAAAGATGGTCCCGCAGGACTGCGAGCACTGGCCTGGTGTTTCGGGACGGTCAGCAGAGCAGCTTCTGATCTCTGATTTTCTATTGGTTGATTAAGTGATTAATTCTCCTCCAGGAAAGCAAACGTGTTTTGTTTATTTTTCTTTAAGACACCGGAACCGTATGAAGCACCAAAGAAACAGAAGGGTTTCTGTGTTAAAGCGCAGAGGAGCTTAAACTGGCGTAAGAGTAAAAAGGAGGGATCGCGATGAACAGAATACACTAACGATGGCCTTTTCTTGACGTCCTTCATCTCAAGTAGCACCTTCTTCATTTACATTTACTGCATCTCGCAGAAGCTCTTCTCCAGAACAGCAGACATCGGTTCTTCATCCACGTCTGTTCTTCATTCTAGTGACAGCCCTGTAACTGAAGAACCTTAGAAGAAAGTGTATAAAGGTAGAAGTGTAGTGGAAAGCTGGGGAAGGTTCCCCTCTGTATGGAACTGGTAGATTTTCAGATGAAGATTGAAGGTGGTGCTCAATTCTGTCCACAAGAGGAAGTTCATTCCACCACTGAGGATTCTCTGTGGAGGGGGAAGATGTCCAGGACGGAGGCAACATCTCGACGGAAGGGGAAGATGTCCAGGACGGATGGGGCTGGAGGAATATGGGGTGGGGGTGGTCTAGTGGTGGGTACTTGCCTATGGTCCAATGGCTCAAGAGGTCCCAGGTTCGAATCCCACCTCTGGCACTACCACCACTGGGTCCCTGAGCAAGACCCTTAACCCTGAGTGTCTCCAGGGGGACTGTCCCTGTAATCAGGACGTGGAAGTCGCTCTGGATAAGCGCGTCTGCTAAATGCCGTAAATGTAAATATGGCTCGAAGCCTTGGGTTTTTGGAAATGATTAGACTAAACCTCTTTTCGAGGGAGGCAGACTTCACCGCGGGCGGCATCATCATTTTCATTCATTTTAATTGTTATCCGCGAGGCTGAAGCTGCCCGTAGCTGAAGCAAGTGACGTGAAACTGGCAGAGATTACGTCGTGGTGTTGAAGAAAGAAATGAAAATTTAAACGCTCGATTCTGACCTCCTCAGTGTCTCCGTTATGTTGTCAATGAACCTTTAATGTTACTTTTTTGTGGTTGTTTTTTTAATAACAACGCAACTCAAGTCTTTAGATGTCAGTTTTGAGAACCAGTCAAAGTAATCCCTGATATTTATTTATTTATTTATTTATTTATATATTTATTTTCCTCGTTATGTCCTAATGTAGCCTGGCGTACCAGAGGTTGTCTTGGGAAGCCCTGAAGAAGTCCATCAACGGTCTCATCAACAAGGTGAATGTCTCCAACATCGCCAACATCATCCAGGAGCTGCTGCAGGAGAACATCGTGAGGGGAAGGTAAAGAACAGCCGAGCCGCTGATGCCCAAAGAAATTTAACGAAAGCTTCAAACATTTTAGAGGATGAGACGCATAAATTCGTGTCCATCGTTAGTCCTTCAGCTCAAAACATCAAATTTTAGCAGCGTATCTTAGGTTTTTTGCTTCCAGTGCAATAAATCCAGGATTTCCTTCTGAAGATCCGTCATTACAGCGTCTGTAGAAGCTCAGGCAGGTCTTTCTTTGTCCCCCAATAAACACAGAAGGATGCAGTTACGCAGGATTTCATCTTTTCAAAATGAATAACCATAATCAAAGACTCCAGAGACTCGTGGTTTTAGTCATTTCTCACGATGGGATGCCTCGTTTGGCACCGTGTGCACATCATGACGACAGTATTTATCATTATTGTACATCACGGTGTATCTTCTGAACATATCGTCAATAACTAAGCAACGCTGACCCTGTTTCTTCATAAAGAAAACATTAATCCTGGATTTAGTGCAGGCAAGCAAAATATCATATTTTTCTGCCACTGTTTGCTTTTTCCTTCATTTTAAAATTCAGACTTTTTAAAAGAGTGGAGACTGTATAGAATAAAACATGAAATGAAATGAAAAATTCAACAAGATGATTTATTTGTTGTCAAATTCCTTGGGCCCAACTTTGACATCTTCACAAATTTTTTCCTGAAGTTAGAAAGGAGAAAAGAGCTGCTTCAGAGCCGTGAAAAAACAACGTTATTAAAATATTAAATCACTTTCTGCTTCAAATGACGACCAAATTCGGTTTGGTTAACCAGGGACCTCAGCGAGGAGCTCCTGGGTTCTTTGTGTGGAGTTCTCTGTGTTTGTTCGGTTTCCGACCACATTTTTTCAAGGAATCGTGTAGCTGTCAGTGATCTTGATCCTGTCACTCGCTCATTTTCTGAGCCGCTTGTCCTGATTAGGGTCACGGGTGGTGCTGGAGCCTATCGCAGCTCTTGGACACACCTTTGACAGGTAGCCAGTCCATCATAGGACAGAAACATATTTACCCCTAGGGAGCAATTCATCACCTCCAGTCCAGATCTTTGGACGGAGCTCCTGGAGGAAACACGGGGAGAACATGTCCACTCCAAACCGTCCCACCTGGGAATCAAACCCAGGACCTTCTCACTGTGAGCAGACAGCACTGAGAAAGTAATGCTACTAAGATATTGCTCCTTTTCAGGGGTCTCCTTGCGAGGTCTGTCCTGCAGGCCCAGAGCGCCTCTCCCATCTTCACCCACGTTTACGCTGCCGTGGTGGCCATCATCAACTCCAAGTTCCCTCAGATTGGAGAGCTCATTCTGAAGAGGCTCATCCTCAACTTCCGGAAAGGCTACAGGAGAAACGATAAGGTAAAACGGCCAGACTCCACTAAAAGTCTCCTGCTGAGACTGTAGTTCTAGCAAGTGGTCTTTAAAACTCTTCTACACACACAATTAAAAAGCGAGAGCAGTTTTAGGAATATAAAAGCAATGTTTAGGAATAGAACTAATATTACTTTTAGCAGAGCCTGGTTCCTTCATCTCCAAGATCTAGGAGAAAGAAATCCTGGGGTACTGCCCACTTCTAACTTTGAAACGTTTTCAGTAATGATGCTCAGTGATGATTCATAGTGGTTGAGCTGCCATATCCAGCACATGGGGAGCAGTGTTGGGGACGGTACCTTTCTCAAGGGTACCTCAGGGCAACCTACTGGTCTGGGGGTCGAACCCACACACACCGTCCAGCAGTGGGCAGCCATATCCCGCTCTCTCTCGGGTGCGCATCTCTCTAGAGCTCCTCTCTCTCTCTCTCTCTCTAGAGCTCCTCTCTCTCTCTCTAGAGCTCCTCTCTCTCTCTCTCTCTAGTGGTTAGGGAGTTGGCCCTGCATCGGAAGATTGTGGGTTCGATTCCCACCCCAGTGGGTTGCCCTGAGGTACCCTTGAGCAAGGTACCGTCCCCATCACTGCTCCCCGGGCGCTTTCAATAGCTGCCCACTGCTGCACGTGTGTGTATGGGTTAAATGCAGAGGTCTAATTTCGTTGTGGTTCATGTGTGCTGTGCCGTGACCTCGCAATGACAAGGGTTGTCACTTTCATATATATATTTTTCATATATAGAGCTCCTCTCTCTCTCTCTCTCTCTAGAGCTCCTCTCTCTCTCTCTCTCTAGAGCTCCCCTCTCTCTCTCGAGCTCATCGAGCTCCTCTCTCTCTCTAGAGCTCATCGAGCTCCTCTCTCTCTCTCGAGCTCATCGAGCTCCTCTCTCTCTCTCGAGCTCATCGAGCTCCTCTCTCTCTCTAGAGCTCCTCTCTCTCTCTAGAGCTCCTCTCTCTCTCTAGAGCTCATCGAGCTCCTCTCTCTCGCTCTCTCTAGAACTCCCCTCTCTAGAGCTCCTCATGCTCCCCTCTCTCTAGAGCTCCTCTCCCTACTTGTAGTCCACTTGTAGGTCTTAACATTGACAGTTGTTGTCCAGCATGATTCAGTGATTTTCCCCCAAATCTTTGACCGTCCTGTAAATCTCCCTCCCACTCTTTGAAAAAAAAAAAAAAAGTCACTTTTTATATAAAAGTGATTCATCCAGTCCTGCTCTGACCCGCCCAGCCACCTCGTCGACTGATCCACTGATAATTACACAATTTCATCACGTATTCAGTGTTTGTCCCAAAGTGACTCTTCCTGGAACACGGCACACAGTGAACCTCAACCCAACACGTCCCCTGTATTTAATCCACACACGCCGTGCACCCGGGGAGCAGTGATGGGGACGGTACCTTGCTCAAGGTTACCTCAGGCCAACCAACTGGTCTGGGATTCAAACCCATGACCTTCTTTAAACACTAGGACGATCTTTAATCGGTTTATCGCGATTCGGACGCGTCCTTCATCAAGACCTTTTGCTTCACGTCCCTTCAGTCGTCACAAGGCGTTGAGTCCTTCGTGAATCAATTCTAGCAGACACTTGTATTATTATTATTTTTACGTTGTATAGGCTCTCAATGTGAAAAGCCACATTTTTTTTTAACCAAGTCTTGACTTTGGGTGCCTTTAGAAGAACTTTTACCTGTAATTCCTCTTTTTAAGTGTACTAAGATTAGACAAGTAATAACAGAGTTCACTCTACAGTCTGGTTTAACTGCACGAGCTCTGACGTTTCTCCTCCCACAGACGTCACGGGTTTTACTTCTAAGCGTTGAGTTTGTGTCAGAGTTGAACTTGTTTCAGAATAAAAACTCATCCACGTCGTCTTTTTCTCAACAGCAACAGTGTCTGACCGCCTCCAAGTTTGTGGCCCACCTCATCAATCAGAACGTGGTACGTGTTTTATCTTTTCGGGTTCTCTTTATTTATTCATTCATTCATTTATTTATTTATTTATTTCTATGTATTTTCTTTTATTTTCCCGCCTGCTGAAACTCTGAAATCCCAAACCTGAAACCACAGACTCTGAGGGTCCTTCTCCAAACCTGAATATGGAAAAACATTGCATGAATGTAGAAAGACTCTGATTATGATTTGATTGGTTGATGAAGGATGCGTTTCCCTCTTGGACACTCTCTCTGGGGACACAGGACGTCCTGAATGTCCTTAAAGCTCACTTTATTTATTTATAGATATTATATTTATATTAGATATTATCCTATCTTCGTTTTTGCTGCGTATGTACAGTACTGTGCAAAAGTTTCAGGCAGGTGTGGAAAAAATGCTGTAAACAGAACGCTTTCAGAAATATCAATAATGATAGTTTATTTTGATCAATTTACAAAATGCAAAGTGAGCGAACAAAAGAAAAATCTAAATCAGATCAATATTTGGTGTTACTACCTTTTTACCTTCAGAGCAGCATCAGTTCTTCTGGCCCCACAGAGCCCTGATCTCCACATCATCCAGTGTGTCTGGATCACATGAAGAGACAGAAGGATGTGAGGAAGCTACATCCACAGAAGATCTGTGCTCAGTTCTCCAAGATGTTTGGAACGACCTACCGGCCGAGTTCCTTCAAAAACTGTGTGCAAGTGTGCCTAGAAGAACTGATGCTGTTTTGAAGGCAAAGGGTGGTCACACCAAATATTGATCTGATTTAGATTCTCTTTTGTTCCTTCACTGCATTTTGTTGATTGATGAAAATAAATGATCAACACTTCCATTTCTGAAAGCGTTCTGTTTACAGCATTTTTTCCACACCTGTCTAAAACTTTGGCACAGTGCTGTATGTTGTTTTCATTGGTTCAGTTTGAGTATATACCTTCTTTTTCCCATCTTTTGGCATGATTTGGTTCTGTGTTCTAGACGTTCACTCCCTGACGCTGGATCAGCGATGATCAGCACAGCGAGTCGTTCTCCGGGTGCCTGAACGAATCGATGCCGGTGCTCAAGTCTGACGTTTCTGTGTTTGTTCCGAAGGCTCATGAGGTTCTTTGTCTGGAGATGCTGACGCTGCTGCTGGAGCGACCCACTGACGACAGCGTGGAGGTGGCCATCAGCTTTCTGAAAGAGTGCGGCCTCAAACTGACAGAGGTTTCTCCTCGAGGCATCAACGGTAAAACCACTGTTTCTAAATTTATTTTTTTTTTTGCCACTAATGAATAAATACAGGCCATCTGCGAAATACATCCTCTGTATTTAACCCACACACACCATGCAGCAGTGTGCAGGCATATCCAGCAACCGGGGAGCAGTGACGGGTACAGTACCTTGCTCAAGCGTACCTCCGGGCAACCTACTGCTCGGGTAATCGAACCCACAGTACTGTATACACAATAACACTGTATTCTTTTGACAGTGGGTGGCCTAGGCAGCAGGTCTGGTGTTTAGGAACGAGGCCCCAGCATCGGAAGGTCATGGGTTCAAATCCCGGACCAGTAGGGTACCCTTGAGCAAGGTACCGTCCCCATCACTGTTCCCCGGGCGCCTTAAATAGCTGCCCCCTGCTGGACAGCGTGTGGGGGTTAAATACAGAGGGTGTGTTCACAAAGACCAATAGTCACTTTCACTTTCAGGCACCTTTTCATATGTTTAACGTTGAACTCGGCCAATGAACGGGCCGGAATTTGCAGGAGAAGATGCTTTTGGGTTTTTAAACCTGAAAGTGTTCGCTCGCTGTAGGAAGCGCTATTTTCACTCAAGAAATGAACAGATGTTGGCGCGGCAGACGCTAACAGCCTTCATGACGTTTCACACGGCGTTGCGTTCTGACACGCTTCGAGAACGAGATGTAAATTTGAAACGCAATGAAATCACCCCCCACCCCCCAGGCAGGAACTGAAAGGAAGTCTGCTTCCCATTAGCATTTAAAGATGGGGAAAAAATGCTTCTGCTCCTCAACTTCTCTACATGATCATCACATCCTTCTTTTGTCTGCTTTCGTTCCTGTAACTGTTGGCGTGAACGGTATTCAAACACTCGAAGCTACAGGACTTCTCTCACCACATCCGTAAACCTCCTCTTTGGTCTTCCTCTTCTCCTCTTTCCTGGCAGCTCCATCTTCAACATCCTCCTCCCAGTATAATCTTCTCTCCTCTGGACATGTCCAAACCGACGCAACCTTACTTCTCTAGCTTTGTCTCCAAAACGTCCAACCTGATCTGTCCCTCTAATATACTCGTTTCTAATCCTGTCCATCCTCGTCACACCCAACGAACATCTAAACATCTTTAACTCTGACACCTCCAGCTCCGCCTTTTCATCAGTACCACCATCTCCAACCTTCCCTTTTACTCTAGCTGGTACCCGTCTGTCACAGATCACTCCAGCCACTCTTCTCCACCCATTCCAACCTGCCTGCACTCTCTTCTTCACCTCTCTTCCACACTCGCCGTTACTCTGAACTGTTGATCCCAAGTATTTAAACTTCACCACCTCTACTCCCTCCATCCTCCCCACTCAGCTGTCCACCCTTTGATCCTGTCTTTAATATTGGAGAACCACCGTGATTCTCACGGTAACAATAGATCTAGTCCTGTTTGTCGGCTCTTGATTGAACCTGTTGCGTGGAAGGATGTCCTGGTTTGGTGACAGTAACTCGCCTCCACTGCTGCTTCTGTTGTCCTGCTGCCCATGTGGAGCTTTTCTACAGAACATCTTGAAGCTGATGGTGAAAGCGCTCCCGTTAATGATCTCAGGCTGGTGCTTAATCAGGAGGAACCCAAACGTATTCTGTTCTGAAGGAACTCCGACACTTTCGGTGGTTTTGATATTTGCCCTTTGAACGCAGCACTAATTGGACTCCAGCTGGGTTTCCTTTAGTCTTTAGTCAAACAGAAAATTAAGTTTCTCAGCTGATCCCTGTGATGGTCACACATTATAGTGGCACAACTTTCCTGAATAATTTACGCTGCCTCTGCTCTTTTATACCCCAGAAATCTGATACTGGAGAGCCGCTGTTCACCGGAAAAACTTCAGGTTTATTTAGTTCATCTGTCCTGATCGTTCAGCTTGAAGTTGGTGCTCAGTTATAATATTTTTAGTTTTTCTGCTCACGTTTAATGCTTCTCTTGCGTAATGTTACATTTTATATACGTTTTCATTCATTTTCTGTTTGTACTATGAATAGAAATACACCTTTTGTAGGCATATCACTTAACCTTATATATGTTTATAAAAAACGAAGCTACAAAACGTTTTTCTGGGTATCTCCACCTCTAGTTTTGAATGATCTGAAAGTTCTCTTATTTTTTTATCCCAACAGCCATTTTTGAGCGTCTGAGGAACATCCTTCATGAGTCGGAGATCGATAAACGAGTCCAGTACATGATTGAGGTGATGTTTGCCATCAGGAAGGACGGTTTTAAAGACCACCCCATCGTCCCTGAGGGTTTGGACCTGGTGGAGGAAGAGGACCAGTTCACTCACATGCTCCCCCTTGAGGACGAGTACAACATAGAGGATGTGCTGAGTAAGAACTTTCTTTCTGACAGATCTGCATCTGGTGTTCACTCGTTCGGCACGCCCTGTGAGACGTGCACGGTGGAGGATTCGAAACAAGGGCTTCGTTTAGAAATGAACATTGTACAAAAACTACTTTCCAGAATCTCTCACTCCGTAGCTACGGTCGCCTGAATGCCTGGCGTCTCTGAGGTGGACACCTGAGATGGTGGACACCACAGTTGGTGCTTCTGTTTTCTCATTAGCAGCTCTTCACTCTTCCTGATGTCGATTCAGAAAAGCTCCAGTGTTTATAGATACAGTCATGTTTCTGAAACTGTTCAAAACCAAGCATCACGCTCTGTTCTTATGGTTTGGGTTTCCTAAACGACACCAGTCCTGTGAAGTAAGGCTTATCCCAGTGTCCAGACATAATCTCTGTCCATTTTAGTCCACTCTTCCCTGAACTGAGTGCTCTTTTTGCCTCCAGTCAGTGTCCAGTTATTAATAAAATGCAGCCTGGAGTCTAAAAATGGGCTTTTTCCCTCCGGAAGAGCCTCAGGATTGTCCCAGCGTCCCAAATGCCTTCGGTCAGAAATAAATCTTCCACTGATTATGAGGTGAGGTACTGGGAGAAGGATGTTGAGGATGGAGCTGCCAGGAAGGAGGAAAAGAGGAAGACCAAAGAAGAGGTTTAATGGTCGGCTTGAAGGAGGAAGATGCAGAGGACCGCGAGAAATGGAAACGGATGATCCGCTGAGACGACCCCTCATGGGAGCAGCCGAAAATAAAACAAGAATTATTATTGGAAGAGTTTGGGCTCCTCGAGGGTCTCGGGAAAAGACGAAATCCAAATAATCAATCGCTGAATAGAACTTAATTATACACTTTCATTTTGACTGGATCCAGGCAGCAATCATCTTTACCAGAAGTTGTGATCAGAAGAACCAGGACGAGGAGCTTTGTTCGACTTTTGGGACACGGACTGGGTCTGTTGCTTGTTATATTTTTATATATATATATAAATAAGAGAAAATTGATGCAGAATGTAGAGTTTTAAACAAGACATGGGAATTCTAAATAAATTTGCTGGCGAAAAATACAAGAATTTGACTGATGCAGAGCAAGAGCATCGGAAGATCTGCTAGCTAAGCTGCAAAAGCAACAAGGTTTTCCAGATGCAGATCCTCTCTGATGATGACTGGTGTGCTGTCCTTCATCTCCACCTCAGATGTTCGACCTGACTTCAGCGCGCTTGTTCAAACCCAACACGGGCTGGATTTCTCTCTGAACACTAAAGAACTGTGTGTTCTCAGCGATGAGATCTCCATGCTTCTTCTGCGAGGCTTGGAGGGCTCAACCGGCAAACCCCCTTCTTGCTCCTCTGCCCGCCGGTCTTTAGAGTTCAGCAGCCAATCATCGTCCTGCGGATCTAAAGCCACCCTGGACGAGCTCGCCGAATGAAATCAGTGTAATCGGAGGCTTTTGCTCTTTAATTTTCCACTTTTACGACTCTCCGCTTGTTTCTTCTGCACGTAAGCCTTTTTTTTCCTCTCCCTGGGCTTCGGAGACAATCGTCTGTAATTGAAAAGCTACTCAACAGGCCTTCGGGGTGTGAGAACAGTCATTATCACATTAAGGCTTTTTATGAATTACGCCTAATACACAGCAAATTCTTCTTTATGGGTAATTGCCTCTGATTACATCTAGCTGGCAAGCGACTTAATTGCTGTAAAATTGCGAGCGAATAGCTGCTGTCATGACTAACTGTTGGTGTTTTCTGTTTTGTTTTTTTTTTTCTTTCTTTTATACAGATGTCTTCAAGCTGGATCCTGACTTTTTGGAGAATGAAGAGAAGTACAAAGCAATTAAAAAGGGTAAGTTTTTTCTTTTTTTTTTTTTTTTTTTTTTTTTTTTTTTTTTTTTTTTGCATTGTAGTGAATTATTTGGCTGCAGGGACTTCTTTAGTGCCGTTGTTATTTCACAGCATAGAAAAATGATCAGAAACATCGTTCTGAAGGTGAGAAAGTGTGAGAACAGGAGACATGACATCATTTCTACATCGAGCGTAAAGTGGGCTCTGCTCTCGAGAAGGCCCTCTTTATCCAGGATTGGGACCAGCATGAAGAAGTACACTGGATTGTGCTTTCCTATTGGCTGGGTTTAATCCCGTCCTTCCTCGTCACACCCATGCTGAGATGTTCGTTGAGTGTGACGAGGATGGACAGGATTAGAAAGGAGTGTATTTAGAGGGACAGCTCAGGTTGGACGTTCTGGAGACAAAGTTAGAGACTGTGTTGGTTTGGACGTGTCCAGAGGAGAGACGAGGATTATATCGAGAGGAGAATGTTGAAGATGGAGCTGCCAGGAAAGAGCAGAAGGGGAAGACCAAAGAGGAGGTTTATGGACGTGGTGAGAGAGGACATGCAGGTGGTCGGTTTGAAGGAGGAAGACGCAGAGGACCGGAAGAAATGGAGACGGTTGATCCGCTGTGGAGACTCTTGAACGGGAGCAGCCGAAAGAAGATTTCTGACCCGTAACCCATTAAAGAAAACCATTTAACCACCTTAAAACATCTCGGGTTAAATTACCGCTGATCGGTCGTAGCAATCTGCAGAGATCTTGCACTGTTGTCTAAAAATCCAGAAAACTTCTAGTGTCGAGTGAAGTTTATAAGGTCTGAACGCAGGATTAGCAAGAAAAGCTGATGAATAGTAAAAAATAGCAGGAACTGGTCTGGTTTTAAGATGATTTGTCGTAATAAATGTACTGTTTTACTCAAACTGACCTCCAGCCCGACCTCTCTGTTCTGTCCTTATAAACGAACAGATTGTGGAAGTGATGAAGGTCGTTATCACAGGCTGTTCCAGATCTCCAGACTTCACCACGAGAAAAAAACAGTTGAGCAGCTTTTTAAACTTGTTTGACAGAAATCCTGGACGAGGGAAGCAGTGATTCGGGGGACGACGCCGATGGCAGCGACGACGAGGAGGAGGACGACGATGAGGACGAAGACGGAGAAGCTGGAGACGGTATGTTCTGGTGGCGTCCGTCCACGTTGTTCCAAATCCTTGTTCTCAAAAGGAAAACTTCTACGGAAATGTCCTTCAGGGGATCTGATCTTGGAGGGCGGTGTTTTATTTACGTTGTTTAGATGTTTTATGTTCTAGACGAGGATGGTTTAAAGTTCTACTTTACTGCTCAGTCCACATTTGAAAACCAAAAACAGTTTAAAATTTTTATTATACCATCTCAGAACCCACAACCTCAGATCTCCACCTTCTAAACTGCTGTACCTAAATTCCAGCCGTCCACTATGGGCTCTAGGAGTTTTCTTACTGAGAACCTTCTTGAAGCAGTTGGTCTGGTGGTTAGGGAGTTGGCCCCTGGATCGGAAGGTCGTGGGTTCGAATCCTGAGGTACCTTGAGCAAGGTAAGTACCCCATCACTGCTCCCCGGGTACTTTAAATAGCTGCCCCGTGCCACACGTATGGGTGAAAAACAGTTTCACAACGTTCACAATGACAAGAATAGTCACTTTCACTTCACTTCCGGCCCCACGTTCAAAACTCATCTGAAGGCTCCTCTCTTCTTTCTGTCGCTCCTCCTCTTCTAGCCAATTAGAGCTTTCCTCTCCCTGTAAAACCCTTGGGTTTGTAGAAGGAGCACTTCATCCCACTTCAGCCTGACGTTCTGGACTAACGTTTCAGCCTGGTGTGGATGAGCGAGGCCCAATACTGGCCAGCCAATCAGAACAGGGTTCATTTACATATCTTGCAGATATGTGCGAGTAAGTGCCTCGTCATGGGGGTGAATTCGTTGATTGAATTGATCGGATCTGTAAAAGCTTCCTCTCGGGGCTCTGTGAACACACTTGATCAAGGCTGTTCATATTCACTCCAGAAATTCACAGGAACCTTCTCCTGGAGGAGGGAAAACCAAAGCTGTTCAAAGATGCAAGAAACTGTAAGAGAAAATGTAAGAGGCCGATATTGATTTCCTCTAAATCCCGTCTCCGGTCCAGAACAGAGAGAGAGGAAGAGCAGTCTTTAATGATTGGTTGATTTCGTTTATTTCCTTTTCTTCATGTTTTCATCTTTAATGAACAGAATATTCTCACCGGGCCGAAGCCAAACATCCTTCTCTCTGCTGAGCCTGTAAATCTGAATCGGAGTCGGCCTCTGTGAATCGGAGTCGGCCTCTGTGAATCGGAGTCGGCCTCTGTGAATCTTTTCTCTGTTACCGAGATGTGCAACT
The DNA here is from genome assembly GCA_017165825.1 of Hepsetus odoe. NCBI lineage: Eukaryota > Metazoa > Chordata > Actinopteri > Characiformes > Hepsetidae > Hepsetus > Hepsetus odoe. Next base: position 3,461,286 of record CM029369.1, read on the forward strand.
GCTCATGGGTATAAGTGGAAGTGAAAGTGACTGTCATTGTGAGACACAACAAAATTCACCCTCTGCTTTTCACCCACACACACTGTGTGGAGCAGGAGCAGTCGTGGGGACAGTACCTTGCGCAGGGGTACCTAAAGGCGACCTATTGTTTCGGGCTCCAAACCCACCACCTCCTGATCCTGTCAAACAATCAAATCTATGGAACTAACAATGATCCCAGCGTTATTTACAGATCTTGTCCTTCACGTGGTAAATTCATCCTCGTTAAACTGTGTTTCTGTGCTCCGTTCACGCGGACTCGTCCGTCTGGCTGTGTGATCGGACCGAGACCGGCCGTGTTAGTTGCCTCATCAGAGAAAGGCTTCTTGGCAGCGTGTCCCGCGAGGAGTAAAAATAATCCTGCGCCAAGAACAAGTGCTATTGACCCTCGGAAAGGGGATCGTATGTCCAGAGCTTCAGAGGAGGTTCTGCTCCTGTTTTATTGAACACGTGTCTCTTCTCTCTTTATTTAGACCAAGAAAAAGTCACTATTTTCGACCAGACGGAGGTGAACTTGGTGGCGTTTCGACGCACCATTTATCTGGCCATCCAGTCAAGGTGAGTGTGCCCATACGGGACAGCGTGTGTGTGTTAATGGAGATAAAAATATCATCTTGTTCTACAGAGCTTCGGTACGTGCTCTTACAGAGCGCTCAGAACTGAATATTAGCAATTTCTTCTCCAAACCTGCGCGTGTACAAAGTATCATCCCACGGCTCTGTGATTGGATGATTTTGTGCTGCTTTCATTCTTTATATTCGTCACCGTACGTCCTAAACACGCCCGAACAAATCCATTTTTGTTATTTCAACTAATTTCATTAAATATAGTTTGTAGTGTCATCGACCTCGGCGGGGTTTTCTCCTCCTTTTCATGTGAAACGATGCCGAGGGATCGTTACAGTTTGTTAATCGTTCTTGTGTGTTATACAGCCGCAGCATCTTCTGTGTGAAGTGATGCTGCTTTTAAAAAGTGAAAAGCAGCTCTTTTAATCTGTTTCTTGATCATAATTTTATTTAATCTTATTTTTTGCATCTCAAGACTTCTGTTCCTCGCTCTCCTGACCTTTTATTCGTGCTGACGATGGACCAGTCTGAGTCCCGACCTGCTTTTTTTAGGATTGCGTTGGGTAGTGACTTGAAGTGTGGTGATTGTTTAGGTCAGTTCATTTCATTGAATTCGATGTCGTCTGTACGTGGTTGAGGCGCATGTTTAGAATTAAATCGACGTTTTAAAGCCTCTGAGGAACGAGAGCTTCGCAGCGTGGTTCTAACCCTGCACAAATGAAAATTCACACACCGTCCAGGCTTCTCTACTGCCGTGGAAACCATCCTGCATGAGGCCTTTTGGGATTCGGTTATTTTACTTCGGTGATTTTTAAAAGTACACTTTTAAAGTAGCGAAAACGATCAACAGAATGCAGTGAATGAACAAAAGAGAATCTAAATCAAATCAATATTTGGTGTGACCACCCTTTGCCTTCCAAACAGCATCAGTTCTTCTAGGTACACTTGCACACAGTTTTTGAAGGAACTCGGCTGGTCGGTTGTTCCAAACATGACTGTGTTTCTCCTCCGTGTGACGTTGATGATCATCAGTACCTGTTTGGTAAAACTGGTTGATCAGACACCGACTATAATCCTACAGAATCCCTGACTGTGTGCAGGTGTACCTAGGAGAACTGATGCTGCTTTGAAGGCAAAGGGTGGTCACACCAAATATTGATCTGATTTAGATTTTTCTTTTGTTCGCTCACTTTGCATTTTGTAAACTGATATAAATAATCATTATTTATATTTCTGAAAGCATTCTTTGTTTGCAGCATTTTTTCACACCTGTCTAAAACTTTTGCACGGTACCGTATATCTTGGACCGTTTGAGTTTGCATCAAACGGGGTCACCAGAAACATCAGATTCATCAGATCAGATCTTTGAGCAACTGCACATTTCGTAGAGATGAGGGTGGAAACGCTGGTGAGAAATGGGCTCGTGGTTTCATTTGGCGACCAAGTCTAGATATCAGAAATGTACGTTCGGCTCATTTGCGTCTCGTGTACGTCTCCGATGATTCTCCGGGAGTCGGGTGGCTACGCACGGTTCTGAACCATGTTCAGTCACTTTAAGAAGGTCCTGGTTGGCACCAGTGATGGTCCAGTATAACAGATGAGTTTGCTTTCGTTGCTCACTTTCCAAAACGGGCTCTGGATGTTCCTCTGAAATGGAGCTGATCTTTCAGAGCTTTGAATATACGGCCTTTGAATTCACTCTACAGCCCTCCGAAAATGACGGTACCGTAAATGTTTACGGCCCCAGGGGTCTCCTGCCCGCCTTGATCTCTTCAGAGGGAGGTTTCGTCTCAGACACAATCGCATAAAAGCAACCTAAAGCAGTGATGGGGACGGTACCTTCCTCAGGGCAACCTACTAGTTCAGGATAGAAGATTCCGATCAACCAATCAGGAGCAGTGATTTTTCACCTTTCCACCAGGTCACCTTGTGGCCGTTCTGCTGGAACGTTAATTCAATTAGATTTTTATTTATACTCAAATAAAAGAATTAAATTTGATGCAAAAAATAAAACCTAGCCGTTTAAATAGGGCGTCACTGTCAAAGCCTAATATTATAGATTTTATTTGATTATAGAAAAAAAAAATTGGGTGAAGTTCCGTCCCATCAGCAGAACGGTTACTGGGTGTCCTGCAATAATGGACCCAAAAAAGTGAAGTGAAAGTGACTAAGGATAAACGGACTAGGGTTTTCAGGAGAAGTTGAGAAGTTCTCGGTTGAGAAAATGAGTGAGACTTTTTGTGAAATGTTTAAAATGGGCTGAAATTGCATTATTGTTGTATGAAGCTTGTTTGAACTGGTGGAGGTTGATTTGATCGGTTGCCAGATGCTGCATTTTGGGTTTTTTTTGGTCACAGACTCCGCCCACTGTGAGTCCCATCCTGCTGTTTACAGAATCGTGGATCTTTTTGTCACTGAACAGAAGTCAGTCAGACCGAATCAAATGGGTTTCTGGGCTGCCGTGAGCGTCCCAACCTGAACCTGTGGCGTGGCGTCGCCCGCACCCCCCGCACGCTGTCCCTTGAGAAAGCTTCTAGCCAGGAGGTCCCAGCAGCAGCTGGTACTGGTGAATGGGTCTTGGCGTCTCTGCCCAGGAAGGAAATTGGATTAGCACGACGGCAGCATCGCCGCAGGCACAAGCGTGCCGGCTCTTCTAACAAGTTCTATGATTCTCTCGTGGCTGGTTCGGTGCGTCTGATTGGTCTCGGGCCAGCAGTCACTCGGCCGTTTAGTGGTTCTAATCTTTCTCCTTTTCTTTAAATATCACCTCCACGACACCGAAGAGAACAGATGAAATTTTTCATCTTCTCTTAAAACGAGAGAGTCGAGGCAGAGCTTGCAAAGAGCGAGGCCGTCCTGTTACCTCGGGGCCCGGCCACAGACATTTTATACCGTTACAGATATAACAGATTCGTTCCGTTACAGGAACTTAACCAGGCCCGTGTAACCTTGACCACGGTATAGGTTTCATACTGTTCCCCGTTTCAGACCCATGTCACAGTAAACACTCTGTCAGGGTTCTTCTCGCACCTTCTTCTTCATACTATAATAGGAATTAAAACTGACCGGGGTGAAAATTCACACCAGTATTCGCACCAAAACTGACCGTTGGAGGTCGTATAGATCACCATGGTCTGATCTAAAAACTTCCAGGAGCTGCAAGCTCCATATATGGCCCAGATAACGACAGAAACCTTGGGAGGAGGAAAAAAAAAGTCCCACTTTCCAAAAATGCTGAAGTGATAAGAGTTCTTGGCCGAGTGCCGTATCAGCTGCTGCCCCACAGAGCTTTGCCTGATGTAGAGGCAGGATGCAGACCTCCAGCTTCTGTTGGGTTTGGGTTTCTGTCTCCCACTCTTGCAGTGGCGTCTGATGGATTCGGGTCATTCGGAACATGAAACTCTCTCTAGCAGGCGAGGCTTCAGCCTAATGAATATTCTGATCCGCGGAGCTTCCCTGCAATAATTTAATCCGTGCGACCCTCCGAAGGAATATAATTCATGAACTTCATTAGGAGCAACACCACACGATGCATCTTTCATGTGCGCTCCTCGTCGTTTAGCACGTGTGCAATCGCGCAAGCTCCCCGGACGCTAAAATATGCAGATGTTAAAGAAGGTCGGGTTGCGGTTTTACTGCCAGATGTTTTTCCACAAATAAAACCCAAGATCTGGAAATGTTCGTTCACACGGGGGACAGTTTGACTCGATCCAGTTCGTCCTGCTGCCGCTGCTAATGAGTCTCGTTTCTTTGTGTTTTCACAGCTTGGACTTTGAAGAATGCGCCCACAAGCTGATCAAGATGGACTTTCCTGAGAGCCAGACGGTACGTCCGCTAGCCTGCAGCTCTAACAGGCCCCGCCGCCTTGCTCCCGGCTGTTTATTGGATCTCTTCAGCCTCGTCTAAATATTTGTTTTCTGTCTCAGAGGTAGTTCCGAGTCCTGGTAGTCACTCGGGAAGCATTTGTCATCTTAATATCCTTGTTTTGCAGCTTCACGGTGGGGAAAAAAGACCATTTAGCTGCTCCGAATCTGGGTGTTCCCTTTGCTTGAACTGATCTGATGATTTTCCTCCAGAACTGCTCTGCTGGCTTTGATTGTCACAGTGCTGCAGGGGGATTTCAGACTCAGATTTAATCTTCAGGCTGTTCCGAGCTTATGCTGAGCCGAGAGCTGCCTTTCATATTAGCCTCACTACCGAGCATCGCTCCGGACGCGCTGGAAAGCTTTCTTTAGGCGTCGACGTATTTAACTTTAAAGCTACTTCATTTCATTCAAGCTTCTATCTGCTCCTGATGGCAAATTTTATAGTTTACAACCAAACCTGCAAGACTAACAGAGTTTCTAACAGATTCATCCATAAATTCATCTCCAGAACATCGTTCAGGTGGAGCAGACTCGTGGACGTGGTTTAGGACACCGTATGACTTCGTGAGGAACAAGATCAGAGCGTTTATCTTGGTCTTTTATACAAACTCATTCTTGAACTTTTTCATTTTTACAGGTGAAATTAGGCCCGTTTTTACGGATAAACGAAGTTCACGCTTTATTGTAGATCTCCAAGTCGGTTCCACCTTCATAAAGATGAGTGGAGAAGTTTTGGGGAGGAATTGAGTGAACTTGGGTGACTTGACTCCAGTTCTGAAGGTGAAAGTTAGACGTCTGCATGTTTTGTGGGCTCAGAAAGTGTCAGCTGGATTTATTTGATGCGAAATCTGGTTCTTTAAGGAACCAGGGGTGGTTGTGATAAAGGTTAGCCGTACATATTTATGAAATTAGTTGTTTTTCCTGCCCTCTGTCTGCACGTAATGAGGGAATCTGACCTTTTCCAGGATGTATTTGTGTTCTTTGGGCCGCTCTCTTGGGTGTCCTGCCACAGTTGCTTTTTTAAACAAAGCATCCTATATTTGTAGCGCAGCCGCACAGATACGGGGTCTGTCTAAATAAGAGAGGAATTAGGCTGTATGTTGGTCCCCTAAGTGTTCCCTCAGCGACAACAACGTAAACACCGAAGATGATTATAATCGCTCTGGGCATCCGCGGCACAGCCGTCGCACACGAGCGACATCCACGGTGGGAACGGTCTGAAAGAGTCCCCCGCTTCCTGTTTCAGGGATTTTTCCACTTATGTCCTGTATCGCAAGGCAGCGAGGGGGGATACTTTGAGGGGACAGTACTGGCGCGTTCAGATTTTCAGCTCTGTGTCAGGACGGGACGTTTTGCAGTTGTTTTTAAAGCTTTAAAATTGAATCATTGAAAATTCAGAATTCAGTTTGAAATTTTAGTGGTTAGCTTGCTGGAAACGTTCATATAAGTACCTGTTCTTCTTCGTGGTTTCCTTCTCTTGGCTGGTCGCTTAGGGCTCTCCACAGAGGGTCAGCCGTCTCCATTTCTTCCTGTCCTCTGCATCTTCCTCTTTCATACCGATCTGCATGTCCTCTCTCACCATATCCATTAAGCTCCTCTTTGTCCTTCCTCTTCTCCTCTTTCCTGGCAGCTCCATCTTCAGTCCATCCTCCTGATGTACTCCTCGTCTCTCCTCTGGACACGTCCAAACCAAAAGTCTCACTTCTCCGACTTTTTCCCCAAACCGTCCATTCTGAGCTGTCCCTCTAATGAAAGTGAAAGTGACAACCCTTGTCATTGCGAGGTCACAGCACAGCACACAGTGAACCACAACGAAATTGGACCTCTGCATTTAACCCATACACACGTGCAGCAGTGGGCAGCTATTGAAAGTGCCTGGGGAGCAGTGATGGGGACGGTACCTTGCTCAAGGGTACCTCAGGGCAACCCACTGGGGTGGGAATATACTAATATACTAATTTCTGTTCCTGTCCATCACTTGCAACACAAATCTTAATACCTCCGGCCTTTTGGTCAGCGCCGCCGTCTCCAGTCCGCATAACATAGCCGGTCTCATTACCATCCTGTAATGATTTATGGATTTGTTTGCTTTGTGTGCCCAGTTATTATTTTGACAAGATCACCATTTTTCTGCATCTATTCCAACTCCAAGCTTTATAAACTTGTACGCTGATTGGATTTAAGCAGATCAGGTGATGTGCGTTTGTGTAATGAAGGGGGTGTGGCCTAAGGCCGGTTCTGCGCCATAATCGTGAGAATGTTCACACTCTCATTTCCTTTAAAACATTCAGATTTCAGGATTATTACCTTTCTGGAGTGACTGACAGCACTGGATTTGTTCCAGATTAAAATGAATCTGCAAAATAATCAGAATAAGTATTTATACTTTAATTATAAGTGGTTTTGTCACTAATTCAACTCTTGTTGGAAGAAGTTAAAATGAAGAAAGGATTTATTTTTGGTGTAACAGTCGAGCAAAAGCCAATTGAATGTCCTCATGGATATATTATACCAAAAGAGTGCGTGTGCACTCACTTGCAGTCCCAGGAGAAGCAGCCATGCCCTTTCATTCTTGTGTGACTTTGGCAGTGCATGGACATCGCACAAGTGTGTGTGGTGGTCCCGGGCCAGAGAGTGACGTCAATGTGTGTGTGTGTGTGTGTGTGTACATCGTGACAAATGTTAGGCCTGGACCCGAGCCACAGATGATTCTCAGCGAGGAGTCCGCCGATGAGGTAATCTCAAACTCTGCTCGATTTGATTGTGGAACATCAGGCTGTAAATAACTGGCTGGAGTTGCTGTGTTTTCACCAATCAGTGAAGAGCAGGCTAATTTGGACCAATCACGAAGCTATAAATAGATGTAAGGATTGCCTGCAGAGAGTGTGTGTGGGTTATGGTTGTGTGCCAGTGTCTCAGTGCCAGTCCACACAAGTCTGTCCATGCTGGCAGAAGCACTCCAGACCAACCATGGACACACTGCGTCATCGCACACTTGAGCCTTCCTGTCCCCTCACCCCACACACACACACACACACACACACAGTTTTATCATTATCGTGGGCTGATAATGCTTTTAGAATGTGCAAAAGTCACTAATTAAACATCTAGATTTTACCATTTCCATCTACAGGAACAGGTTCTGCTCTGTTTTGGGGATTTTGAACCGTTCTAAGCCTTTCGACTTTGAAGAAACGGCCCATGTTGGTGAAAAAACACGATCTGAGGTGACGTTTGACGTCTAAAAGGAAGCTTCATTGGTAACATTGAGCCTAGGTTTAGTCTTGGACCTCAAGCCATTCCCCCTTACATCTCTGAAGCTTCAGTGGTGTTCTGGAGTTTAGGGACGAGGCCCCAGGATCAGGAGTCCGTGGGTTTGAATCCCAGACCAGAAGGTTGCCCTGAAGCACCCTCCAGCAAGGTACCGTCCCCATCGCTGCTTCATTGGTGCTGGATGTGGCTCATCACTGCTGCAAAGTGTGTGTGTGTGTTCAATACAGAGGAGCATTTGGTTGTGGTTCACTGTGTGCTGTGTTCAGAATGACTAATAGTCACTTTCACTTCACTTTGTGCCACCATATCTCAGCTCCAGCAGATACGTTGGGTGATTTTAACCTGGTCCTCACATTATGAAGTGTTAATGTCGAACGTTCGAAGGTGTGATCACAGGTGCTTGGGTCAGGTGAGACCAAGAAACCTGGACACTGAATTTTTAGCCTTTTCGACATGCGCTGTAATCAAAACTCCTCCTCTTGTTTCCTGGAGAAGCTGCTCGATTGAAGATGAACGTCCATATGAGGGTGATGGAACATGAGACTGCCTCAGCTCTTCCAGTAGGCCGTGTAACATCAGATTTAGTCCAGATGATTCACCACGAGCGAGTGGACATGTTCTCGTGCGACATCAGGCAGCCTGCAAGGAAACAAACATCTGGGGTAGATTCTCATTAACACCGGGATGCTTTTCTGTGTTGATCCCTGACACACCAGTGTGCAGGAATCAATCCCAGTTCATCCAGCAACCCGGGGAGTAGTGTTGGACGGTCCCTTGCTCGAGTGTAACCTACTGGTCTGGGACTCCTTAACCTTCTGCTTATGGAGCCTTGTCGCTAAACATCAGACGACTACTGTCCCTGGATTTAGTTCCATAAGTCTGCATGCTCCGCCCAGATGCCTCATCTGAACCAAACAGGACGGTTCCAGTTGGTGAGAACGTCCAAGAACTGGACATTTGCATTTATGTTGCACTCCTATCCGTAGCGTTGCTGAGGTCTCTGGTTAGAAGTGGCTAAATACTTTTGGACAGATTGAATCCGGATACTTTAAAGCAGATCTCGCTCTCGAGTGTGTAACACAGCAGTAGCTGAGATCTTAATCCAAACAATGCTGTTTTGCACATGGAGTGAACACACACACACACTGCTCTTGACAGACGTGCAGTCCTCTGAATTATTGACCACTGTTGTTTGTCAGAGGTCTTTAGCTACAGGGAGGAAAGAGGCAAAAGCAGCAGCGCTTGGACAACTCTGGTTAATAATGCAGGAGAGCTGTTGAAGACTCCCAGTGCCGCGGATGTGATTCATGTCTCCATCCCAGCCAACAAGAACCCAAACCAGTCCACGGGCCTGTCTCTGATAGTCTTAAAATTATGGGCCGACTCCATCCCTGAGAGCTTTCTTTTCTTCAGAAGACTCGGGTGATATTTCAGTGTATTTACTGCATCAAGAAGGGATTTAAGAGGACGTCACTGGACGCGTCTGTCTGCTTTCCTTCCATTTACTAAACTTTCTAAAATCCCTGAACCGAATCTTCTCTACAGATCTGAAGGATGCGCCGGTGTGGGACTTGTATGTTTGTCCCATTTGTGTTTACACATTTGTTTTACTCAAATTTAGATGAAGCTCATTAAAATGAAAATGGTTACACTTCTTATTAGAAGTGTTAAAATTGTTGCTTTGGTTACTTTCTGTTTACTAGTTACTTAAAGACATTAAAATATTTTTATTCAAACTGTTTAGGAAAGAACGTTGCTGAGCGTCTTGAACCTCTTTACGCTATAATCAGATGAACAGACGTCCTTCACGTTAGCGAGGATGGACAGGATTAGTAACGAGTATATTAGAGGGACAGCTCAGGTTGGACGGTTTAGAGACAATGTTGGAGAAATGAGACTGTCAGTTTGGACACGTCCAGAGGAGAGACGATGAGTACATCAGGAGGAGGATGTTGAAGATGGAGCTGCCAGGAAAGAGGAGACGAGGAAGAACACAGAGGAGGTTTATGGACGTGATGAGAGAGGACATGCAGCTGTGAAAGAGGAAGATGCAGAGGACATGATGAATTGGAGACGGATGATCCACTGAGCCGAAAACGACGACGACATGCAGGGCTGTGTCTCCTGTCCTAAACGTTCAGGTGTTGAAGAGAGAAAAAGAAGTGGCGTCATGTCTTTGCAGCGCAGCTTGAGGAGGTGTGAGGGGAAGAATTAATGAAAGTGTTGAAGGTTCTCTGCCGCAGATGCGGTGAACAGCCATGTGCGTCTCAGCCACACTTCCTGTTTCCTTATTTGAAGGAAGTCTCACCTGGAGGTTTTCGCTACTTCATTATTAATACGTGAAAGTGACTATTTGCCGTTGTGAACACATGGTGACGCAAAACGAAATACATCCTCTGTATTTAACACACGGGGCAGCCGTATCCAGCACCCGGGGAGCAGTGATGGGGACGGTACCTTGCTCGAGTATTTCATGACCTTCCAATCCTGGGGCCTAGTCCCTAATAACTACGACGATTTTTACATCTGTATTATCCAGTAGACCTTCATCGCCAGGGGATTCTGGGTATTGTAGTGAAGGGCACTCTTGGAGGTTTGGATTGGTACTGTAACTGTATTTAGAGGTCAATGGCAGGGTCGGCACTGAGCCCGTTCGTTTGCGTTGGTATTGGACAGGTCGAGGGACGAGGTTAGACAGGAGTCTCCTTGTACGATGTTTGCTGATGGTCTTGTGATCTGTAGTGAGAGAAGGGAGCAGCTTGATGAGAACCTGGAGAGATGGAGATCTGCTCTAGAGAGGAGAGGAATGACTGAGCAGGACAAAGACAGAATACATGAGTGGGAATGAAAGTGAGGACAGTGGAGTGGTTAGGATGCAGGAAGTAGAGGAGCTGAAGGGGGTGGCGAGTGTGGAAAATGAGAAGAAGAGAGTGCAGGCAGGTTGGAATGGGTGGAGCAGAGTGACGGGAGTGATCTGTACCAGACGGGTACAAGCGAGAATGATGGGTAAGGTTTACAGGACAGTTGTGAGACCAGCTATGTTGTACGGGTTGGAGACTGGCGTTGATGGAAAAAGACAGGAGAAGGTGCTGGAGGTGTCGGAGTTGAAGATGCTGAGATGTTCGTTGGGTGTGACAAGGATGGACAGGATTAGAAATGAGTATATTAGAGGGACAGCTCAGGTTGGACGTTGTGGAGACAAAGAAAGAGAAGCAAGATTACATTAAATACGTGTCCAGAGGAGAGACGAGGAGTAGATCAACAGGAGGATGTTGAAGATGGAGCTGCCAGGAAAGCGGAAAAGAGGAAGGACAAAGAGGACGTGGTATGTGGCGAGAGAAGAAATGCAGGGGACAGTTTGAAAGGGGAAGATGCAGAGGACAGGAAGAAATGGTTTCGACTCCTGAACCGCAGACGTGTGCGGTTGGTCCATTTAGAAAAGACAGGAATGGATGATTTGATGGACGTAGGAGTTTGTCATTTTTGACAGCCCTGGTCTGGAGCAGGAGATAAGTTCACCCCAGCCTTTCTGACCAGGCTGGAGTGATGGAGGCGCTGAAGGAGGCTGAGATGAATCTAATGAAGATTTATTTAAACATTCATCTCCCTCAACAAACGACAGGAACGAGGGATACGGAGGAGCCGTCTGACCTGTGTGTGTTTTACGAGCTGTCATGGCGAGCGCTCAGCCACACTTTAGCCTGTCAGCTCACATTTATATCACACACTTCCCCCTCCTCTCTCACACTCTTTTCTTTCCATTTCTTTCCTGCTTTCTTTCACCTTTCTTACTCTCCCTCTCTCACTCTCTTTACCACTTTCTATTGCCCACTTTCATTCCTCTTTTCTCTCTCTCTCACATTCTCACATTCCCTCTTTCTTTCCAACTTTCTATTTCTGTCTCTTTCTTTCTCACTCCCCCTCTTTTTTTTCCTCACACTTTATATTTCTGTCATCATTCTTTCTCTTGCTCTCTCCCCCTCCCTCTCTTTACTTTCCCATTTTCTGTTTTTCTCCTTCTCATACTCTCCCTCCCTCTCTCGCTCACTTTCTATTGCTCACCCCTACTGTCTCACTCTCTCTCGTGCCCTCGCTTTCTAACTTTCTTCCTCTCTCCCGTGCTCTTTCGCTCCCTCTCTCCGAGCGGGTCTCGTTTGTGTGTAAACACAGCAGGTAAATAAAGGAAGGTGTTGGAGCCCCAGGGCCCTTTTCCAGCGATTTCGTGGAAAAGAAAGGGTGTGATATTTATCCAGCGTTCTTGCAGTTATTTCCTCGGTTGATGGAAAATCTTTAGTTTTTTCTCCTTTTCTGCTGCCTGGCACTTTCCTGGAGGCCATGCTTTCTTGGAATTATTGATCGAGTGTCCCGAAGACAATCACACGGCTTCTGACATCTGGAAATTTGACAATCTATAAAATTCAGTGTCTTCAAATCCGTATCTGATCTACATCATTCAGCAACGACTCTAAAATGTCCCACGTTGTCCCACTACTGTCAAATGGTTTCTCTTTAAAAAAAAGATTATTGTCGTCTTCTTCTTTCGGCTGCTCCCATTTAGGAGTCGCCACAGCGGATCATCCGTTTCCATTTCTTCTGGTCCTCTGCATCTTCCTCTTTCAAACTACACTCTGCCATTTCACTACTTTGCAGTCTCCAATCTCCTTCAGACTGACCCTCCTGCACAGGATATAATCCACCTGTGAGCATCTTCCTCCACTCTTATCCGTCACCCTGTGCTCCTCCCTCTTCTTCAAATAACTGTTAACTACAGCCATTTCCATCCTTTTAGTAAAATCTACAACCATCTGACCTTCAGCATTCCTCTCCCTGACACCATGCCTGCCCATCACCTCTGTTCCTGGGGCAGCAGTGGCCCAGTGTAGTCCCTGGCGGACAGACTGTCCCCCTTTTTCATTAGGAGAGATGAGAATGCACAGGAATGAGTATATTAGAGGGACAGCTCAGGTTGGGCGTTTTGGAGACAGTCAGAGAAGCGAGGTTGTGTTGTTTTGGACATGTCCAGAGGAGAGATGAGGACTGTATTAGAAGGAGGATGTTGAAGATGTTTAAGCTGCCAGAGAAGAGGAAGGTCACAGGAGGTTTATGGACGTGGGGAGAGAGGACATGCAGGTGGTCGGTGTGAAAGATGCAGATGACTGGAAGAAATGGAAACGGATGATCCACCAGATGGTCCCCCTAAACGGGAGCAGCCGATAGAAGAAATGGAGAAACGTATAGAGAGAAATTTGAGATTTTGGTGTCTTCATTTTGTCCTGATCACCGAACTGAGGATCTGATCTCACCTAAGACCTTCCAGAATTTTAGGCACAGAGTTCGAAACCCCAGCAAACTAAGCGTCGGTAGTCCGGAGGAGAGCGTTGTGGAAAGAGCTGACAGTAAAATCTACAGTAATGATGTATGTCTTCCAGCGTGGTCTCGTCCAACTCACTCGCTCGGCCAATGAAACTGAAAGTGCCAAAAGTCTCTGGGTTGAAATGGCAGTGATGTTCTTTGTTAATGTTGCGTTCATGCTTGAGGCACAAATACATGAACAGATGATCGAAAATAAAAAATTATCAGAGGATTTCATGTGTGGAGTTGAATTCCTGCAGCACAGTGCAGGTAAACAGAAGCCTCGCTTCTCTCAGGATGGAGGACACCAGGCCGGACCAGAAAGTGTGTTCATTCTTCATCTGATCCAGATCATCTCTACTCGCATCGCCCTCATGCCAAAATAGAAGCCTCTTTCCATTTACACTTGTCTGACCATCTCTGTGGATCTTCTTCACCCTGGCTTTTCATCCCTACGTTTTGAAGTTTTGGTCCCAGTGATCGAAGCCGTCTGGGATCTCCTCACAGCTTCTGCTTCTTCTTTCTCTTTCCCAAGTCCCTGTTTTGGAGAATCCAGAGATCTTGAAGTGTTTATTGATTGATAGTTGGGTTTGGGTTTTTTTGGGGCTCTTGATCGTTCCTGAAGTGCCTGGTGCCGCGGGCCTGCCGAGGGAGGAGATGAAATGGCCTCCCTGGCAGATGCTGCGAGAGAGAAGATATCAAGAAATGAATGTTCTTTTCTTCTGATTCCGTTAAAGAAGCTAATGGGGAAAAAAAAAATCCCCTCTTCTCTTGGCAGAACAGATGGTGGGCCATCTCCAGAAACACTGTGCGCATTTGGCATTACAGATCATATATTACAAACTCTCTCTCTCCCTCTCTCCCCCTCCCTCCTCCACTTTTTCACATTTGTGGCTTCCTGTTTGTGTCTTTTTCCAGCATTTTTGCATTCTTCACTTTCTTTTTCTTATCTCTTTGCTTTCTTCCTCCCTTTTTCTATATTTGCCTTGGAGTTTTAAAATATTTTAAATTAAGGTGGACGTTGGGTAATATTTACTTTAGTAGGATTATTATTAATTGATTTTTACTTTCACAATGACGAGGTCCTGGGATCAGAAGGTCGTAGGTTGCCCTGAGGCACCCTTAAGCAAGGTACTGTTCCCATAGCTGCTCCCCGGGCGCTGGATATGGCTGCCCACTGCTGCACGTTGTCGGGGGGGGGGTTAAATACAGATGTATTTCTTTGTTCCGCTGTGTTCACAATGACTAATAGTCACTTTCACTTAAATCTTGTAAACCCGGACCACCAGAGCTTCATCTGTAGCTGCAGCGCCTTGAGGTCTGATGGAGAAATCCCAGGCTCTCCATCTTACAGAGAATCCATGTTTTTCTGCTCTGGCCAGGTTCCCCCATTCACTGCAGGTTTTACCCTCCACGTGGACGGTGATGGATGGAGGCATTAGGGCGGCTAATGAGTGAATCAGTGACCTGTTCACCGGCCGACATTTATTCTTGTAGCAGCTTTCTGGCCACGTTCAGAGCGGATTTAATTAGCTTTGCTGTCTCTGAGCACAAAGGCAAAACAGGCTCCAGTCGACTGTAAACCTATGGTCTGAAGTCTTTAACGTGGACTCTGAGCGTCAGGGCGGACAGTTTGTTTCTGTAATCTTCCTTAATCGTTTGTCAGTTCTGTCGTCTTCAATAAATCTCCCTCTGCCTTCAGTGTGTCCGTGCAAAAAGCAGTTACGGTGTAGGAACTGTGCACGGTGCAGGTCTTGAAATTATTCGAATTTATTTTACAAATGTAAACAGTAAATCAGGATACACAAATTTCTCTTGAACGTTAAACATTTGCATGTTTAGGAGTTGAACTTCTCCAGAGTCAAAGTGCAGAACCTCTCAACTGTCCAGTCCCAAGGGAAGAAAGCGTCGCTGTCTTAAGCAGTGGCGTCCAGCTCCAGTTTGGAGATTCCCGCCTCAAACACACCTGGTTGACACTTTTTGTCAGGTGTGGCGAGTATTTTTGAAGAGGGGAACTACCAAACTGTTCAGGACACCGGCCTCCAGGACTGGAGACACCTTTGGAAACACAGCAACTAGTGCAGCGACATCCTCAAAGTGCACTTTCATCTTGACTTTTACGAAGTAAATAAACATGGGATTTTGATCTACGGGTCTGTGTAGCTTTCTCGCCTCATGATTTCATAAATTACAGCCTTCCTTCGTGGTAGCTGAGGTCTAAAGGACCAAGAAGATGGCTGCCAACTGGAGAGCTAATGGTTTGGTCCTCTGGACCGGCAAGATATTGGTCCAAAAAGGTGGAGAACTCCTATTCTAGAGCAGTCCCAGGACCTACCGTCCTTCAATGTTTTAGCTATTTCCTGTCCCAACACAAGTATTGCTTTGCTCCTTAAATGAGTAGGATCATGCTTGTTGGAAGCAGTGAACACCTGAAAATGTCTCCTCCTGGATTTGGGATCCACTGCTCGATAGATTCCTTGAAAAATCAAATTTGAAGCCGTCTGATTTTTTTCCCCAGACGGTTTGTTCAGATCTTGAGCGACCCACAGATGGTCCTTATTTATTGTTCAGCAAGGTGGATAGCAAAAATATGGACCATCTGCAGATCCCTGAGGACTGGTTTAGGAGATGTTCAATGGCAGCTCCATCCAACCCTTTTAGCAACTTGAGCTTTTCAGAAATGTGGATCTAATCTGTTTTGTGAACGTCTCTGGGTTTGGTGATGGCTCTCGGGTGTGTTTGTTCAGGTCGTGTTCTGTGATGAGCAGTGATTGGACCGCCTGAGGAGAAGGACATCACTGAGATAAACTGAGGAAGAGATAGGAGAGTGGGAGTAGGTGAAATGATGGAGATGGTTAAAGGATTTGTGCAAGCGATCGTGATCCGAGTTGGACTTCTCTGTGTGACCTTTACGTCAGTCTGTCACTAAATGTGTCCGTGAGCTTCTCCAGAAAGACACGCTCGTCCAAACTTCAGCCTCCGGGCTGGAGGACACGCCGGTGACCAGCACTGATCCTCTATCACTGAATCTCTGTTCTGTTTTAAACGACAAGATAGTGCTGAGGGTTTTTGAAGCAGAGCTCTTTAATGCTCTTAAAGATCTGATGGGAGATCTTTTAGGGTTAAAAGAACCTTAACATTTATTTAAAACGTCCTTTACCAGCTTGATACTTCCTAAAATAACCTAAAACTGGGCAGCGGTGGTCTAGAGTTTAGGAAGTTAGCCCCAGGATCAGAAGGTCTGAGCCAGATCTCCTGACCAGCAGGACAGCTCATGCCTTCCTGGTCCAAACCCCTCTTCACGAGGAGCAGGGAACTTGTTTTCCCCACACCTGGCAGTTTGAGCAGAGTTTTCACATTTAGCTTCACATCATGAAGCCAGGCTCGTCGTAAGTCACATTCATCTTCATCCCTCAAATTCATCTTTCCATTAGTCCCGAGCTTCTCCGATCTCCATCTCATCACTGTGATTTGGTTTTGGAGTGCAGCCGCTACACGCCTGTCCTGAAGATGGATGACTTTTCTTTCTGATCCAAGGCTGCAGTTGGAGGGTTGAAGTCACTAAGCTGATGGTGTTCTAGTGGAGATTAGCGCAGTGGTTGTTGATCCTGAAGCCCACTCAGGTTCCTCCTGGGCTCCTGTGTTCTTCCCAAAGGAATGGTGTAGTAGCAAATCAACAAAGTTTCTCTTTTCACTCTAAATGTAGGTCACAGATGTTTTTGGGTCGGGGATTCAAATCCCAGACCAGTAGTTTACCCTTGAGCGAGGTATCGTCCCCATCACTGCTCCCCGGGTGCTGGATATGGCTACTGTGTATTACCTTACCTTTTAAAAGTGAAAGTAAAGCACAGCACACAGTGAACCACAACGAAATTCTTGGGGGGCAGTGATGGGGACGGTACCTTGCTCAAAGGTACCTCAGGGCAACCCACTGGTCTGGGATTCAAACCCACGACCTTCTGATCCTGGGGCCGACTCTAACCACTAGGCCACGTGTGGAACAAGCTTCCAGCACCTGTGAGCTACAATCGTTTCATAACGAGTGCAGAATTAAGGAAGTTCTCTTCAGACCTGCTTCATTTGAGAGGGAGCTGCGCTGAATAAACCTCCTGCTCCTCGACTCAGACCTGCCTCAGGATCCCGTCTCAGGCCTCAGAATCATGTTCAGTGAATGTTGGTCTGGATGAGTTGATGGAACGAATCTCTGTTTCTGTCTCGTCCTGTAGAAGGAGCTGTGCAACATGATCCTGGACTGCTGCGCCCAACAAAGGACCTACGAGAAGTTCTTCGGGCTCCTGGCAGGGGTGAGTCAAGTGTTTCTCTCGCTTCGGTTCTGCCGTCTCACTCTGTCTCTCTGTCTTCCTTTCTTTTCTTTTTTATTTTTTGCTCCAGTTGTGTAGTTATAGCCTTTTTTAAATTCAGTAATACATCAGCTTCAGGCTGATAATTGTCAGTGATCCACAGGTTCTCCTGATTTATGCTGTCCTAAAGGTTCTAAAGGGTTAAAGACAATGATTCTGAATCAGATTAATTGATCATTTGATTCACTTCTCCCAGCATCAGCAATATTTTTATTGTCCTCCGTATCTAATATAAACAAATTCTAATATGGGAATGTTGGACACAAAGTTAGAGAAGCAGGGTGTTGGTTTGGACATGTCCAGAGAAGAGACAGGGAGTATATCAGGAACCAGGATAGAGAAGAGGAGGAAGACCGAAGAGGAGGTTTATGGTGAGAGAGGACAAGTAAGTCTACGTGAAAGATGCAGAGGACAGGAAGAAATGGAGATGGTTCATCCAATAATATCATGTTTTGACAGGGAAGAGTGTGTAAGCCTTTATCTGATTGGTCGGCCTGTGTATTATCCCTCTCTCTTCTCTTCTTTGCCCTCGTCTCTGTTTGATGTCCTCTGAAGTGTTGACCGCTCTGCCTCTGTCTGCCCCGCAGAGGTTCTGCCTGCTGAAGAAGGAGTACATGGAGAGTTTTGAGGCCATCTTCCAGGAGCAGTACGACACCATCCACAGACTGGAGACCAACAAACTGCGCAACGTCGCCCGAATGTTCGCACACCTCCTCTACACCGACTCCGTCCCGTGGAGCGTGAGTGTCCATAACGATCTCGCTTTCCGACCCATTTACCGATCCAGCGCTCTGTCCCGCCTGATGAACTAGAGCGTCCCCGCAGCCGTGATCCGATTCGCTCCTCACGTACGGCTGGAAACATTATCCATCCTCATGCAAGCCTTTGACGAGCTAACGTTCCTTCTCTCTCT
Organism: Hepsetus odoe; assembly: GCA_017165825.1. Taxonomy (NCBI): domain Eukaryota; kingdom Metazoa; phylum Chordata; class Actinopteri; order Characiformes; family Hepsetidae; genus Hepsetus; species Hepsetus odoe. The sequence continues at coordinate 3,479,656 of CM029369.1, forward strand.
CTCTCTCTCGCTCTCTCTTTGTGTCTCGCTCTCTCTTTGTGTCTCGCTCTCTTGCGTGCTCTCTCTGTCTCGCGCGCTCTCTCTCTGTCTCGCGCGCTCTCTCTCTGTCTTCGCGCGCTCTCTCTGTCTCGCGCGCTCTCTCTCTGTCTCGCGCGCTCTCTCTCTGTCTCGCGCGCTCTCTCTCTGTCTCGCGCGCTCTCTCTCTGTCTCGTGGCTCTCTCTCTCTGTCTCACATGGCGCTCTCTCTCTGTCTCGCCCGCGCTCTGTCTCCTTGCGCTCTCTCTCTCTCTGTCTCGCGCGGCGTCCTCTCTCTGTCATGTGGCCTTCTCTGTCTCGCGCGCGCCTCTCTCTCTCTCTGTCTCAGCAGCGCTCTCTCTCTCTGTCGCGCGCCTCTCTCTCTCTGTCTCGCCTTGGCACCTCTCTCTCTCTCTGTCTCATGTGTGTCTCGCTCTCTCTGTCTCATGGCCTTCGCTCTCTCTCTGTCTCGCTTGTCGCTCTTTCTCTGTCTACACAGCGCCCTTCGCTCTCTCTGTCTACATGGCATACCTCATCTCTCTGTCTCGCCTTCGCTCTCTCTCTGTCTCGCGCGCTCGCTCTCTCTCTCTGTCGCCCAGTCATCTCTCTGTCTTGTGTGTGTCGCTCTCTCTGTCTCATGTGCTCGCTCTCTCTCTCTCTGTCTCGCGCGCTACCGCTCTCTCTATCTCTCTCTCTGTCCTCCTTGCCTTTCGCTCTCTCTCTCTCTCTGTCTCGTGCGCTCGCTCTCTCTCTCTCTCTCTCTGTCTCGTGCCTTTCGCTCTCTCTCTCTCTCTGTCTCGCGGCGCTCGCTCTCTCTCTCTCTCTCTACCTCTGTCTATGCCTTTCGCTCTCTCTCTGTCTCATGGCCTTCGCTCTCATGCGCGCTCTCCTTGGCTGCTCTCTCTCTCTGTCTCGCTTTCGCTCTCTCTCTGTCTCGCTCAGCTCTCTCTCTCTCTCTGTCTCGTGGCGCTCGGCTCTCTCTCTCTCTCTGTCGTAGCGCTCGCTCTCTCTCTCTCTCTCTGTCTGTGGCGGCCTCTCTCTGTCTCCTTGTGGCCTCTCTCTCTCTCTCTGTCTGTGCCCAGCCTCTCTCTCTCTCTGTCTCGCGCGCATCTCTCTCTGTCATGGCAGCCTCTCTCCCTCTCTGTCTCCTTGTAGCCTCTCTCTCTCTCTGTCTGTGTGCGCTCTCTCTGTCTCATGCGCTCGCTCTCTCTCTGTCGCGGCTGCTCTCTCTCTCTCTCTGTCTCGTGGCGCTCTCTCTCATCTCGGCGCTCGCTCTCTCTCTGTCTCGCCCGGCCTTTCGCTCTCTCTCTGTCTCAGCCTTTCGCTCTCTCTCTGTCTCGCGGCGCTCGCTCTCCTCTCTCTGTCTCGCCCGCGCTCGCTCTCTCTCTGTCTCGCGCTCGCTCTCCTCTCTGTCTCAGCGGCTCGCTCTCTCTCTGTCTCGCTCTGTCTACGTGGCGCTCGCTCTCTGTCTCATGGCTCATTTCTGCTCTCCTCTCTCTGTCTGCCTCCTTTCCTTTCATCTCTCTCTGTCAGCGCTGGCTACCTCTCTCTCTCTCTCTGTCTCGCTCTCTCTCTGTCTCGCGCGCTCGCTCTCTGTCTCGCGCGCTCGCTCTCTGTCGCGCGCTCGCTCTCTGTCTCGCGCGCTCGCTCTCTCTGTCTCGCGCGCTCGCTCTCTCGCTCTCTCTGTCTCGCGCGCTCGCTCTCTCTCTCTCTCTGTCTCGCCCAGCTCGCTCTCTCTCTCTCTCTCTCTGTCTCGCGGCTTTCGCTCTCTCTCTCTCTCTGTCTGCGCGCTCTCGCTCTCTCTCGCTCTGTCATGCGCTCGCTCTCTCTCTCTCTCTCTCTGTCTCATGCCTTTCGCTCTCTCTCCTCTGTCTGTAACTCGCTCTCTCTCGCTCTGTCTCGTGGCTCGCTCTCTCTCAAACTCTGTCTCGTGCTCGCTCTGCGCTCTATCTGCCTTTCGCTCGCTCTATCTGCTTGGCGCTCAGCTCTCTCTCTGTCTCTTGGCCTCGCTCTCTCTCTCTGTCTCAGCGCTCTCTCTCTCTCTCTCTGTCTGTGCGCTCTCTACTCTCTCTCTGTCGCGGCTCTCTCTCTCTCTCTGTCTCGCGGCGGCTCGCTCTCTCTCTCTCTGTCTCGCGCGCTCGCTCTCTCTCTCTCTCTGTCTCGCGCGCTCGCTCTCTCTCTCTCTCTGTCTCGCGCGCTCGCTTTCTTTCTTTCTCTCTCTCTCATATTTTCCTCCCAGGTCCTGGAGTGCATAAAAATGAGCGAGGAAACCACAACCTCATCCAGTCGAATTTTCGTCAAGATCCTCTTCCAGGAGCTGTGCGCCTACATGGGGCTGCCCAAACTCAATGAACGACTGAAAGACACGTAAGGATGGAACTGCGTACAATTTATTTCCTTTGAACAACAGACTTTCATTACATCACAGTTTTTATTTGATTTCTGCACAAACTGATTAACATAACTCGGAAAATAACCCTACGTCTGAAAGTCCAGTGAGTGACGAATAAAGTGAAAGTGACTAATCGCCATTGAACGCAACAAAATATGTCCCCTGTATTTAACCCAAACCCGCCGTCCAGCAGCGGGCAGCCATGTCCAGCATCCATGGAGCAGTGATGGGGACAGTACCTTGCTCAAGGGTACCTGCGGGTCTGGGACTCAAACCCATGACCTCCTGGAACCCTAAACACTAGGTCCCGGTGGTGTTCATGTTTGAACGTTTTAAATACGGGCGTCAAAAACTCTTCTTTAAATGAATTGGGCAGATTATAGAGGTGTTCAGAGAGGATCTTCAAGAACCGCTGCTGAAATGGGTTTTAACCGGAACACGACGTTCATGATCATCTGCAGCTTTGGTTTTTGGAGGCGGCCGTGTTTCGGGTTTGTGTTTTTGTTCTCTGTTGAAGAACGTTCTCTTTAAACAGAACCGATCTGTGTCTGCTTTCCTACAGAACCTTGCAGCCTTTCTTCGAGGGTCTTTTTCCTCGTGACAACCCCAGGAACACCAGATTCGCCATCAACTTCTTCACTTCCATCGGCCTCGGCGGACTGACGTAAGAACTGTTTACAGGGCTTCGCTTGATTGCTTTCTTGGCCACTTTCCTGTCTGTCTGTCTGTCTGTCTGTCTTTAAATCTATAGTGTAAATAATTGAATTCTGTAGATCTTGTAAAAACTACAGGATTATTAGACTTTCTGAATTTGGGTTAATGTGCTCTCTGTCTGTCTTTCTAGTCCTCCTTTAATCCATCCGTCTGTCTGTCTGCATCCATCCCTCCGTCATCCATTTATTAATAATTGTTGAATATGGTAAATATTGTAATAAGTCATGTTAGACCTTCAGAATTTGCCTTTATATGGGGTCGTTTACTGTCTGTCTCTCTGTTTGTCCTGTCTGTCTATTCATCTTTCTGTCTATACTATTTTTAATCCTTTTAAATATTGGAAATATTTCCAGAATGTTTTAGTTACGTGGGTTAATATAATCTGTCTGTCTGTCTAGTCATCCTTTAATCTATCCTGTCTGTTTATTCATCCATCCATCCATCCAGATATTTGTTAAAAATTGTAAAAACAATTTAAAGATTGTAATAGCTAGTCATATTAGACCTTCAGAATTTGCCTTTGTTTGGGGTGATATACTTTGTCTGTCCGTCCATCCATCCATCCATCCATCCATCCAATTGTTAATAGTTTAAAAATATTTAAAATTTTATGATGGTATAATATTAGACCTTCAAAATTTGCCTTTGCTTTATGGGGTAATGTACCGCCTGTCTGTGTGTCTGTCTATCTATCTAGTCATCCTTTAATCCATCAGCTTGTCTGTCTCTTTATCCATCCATCATTCCAATTGATAGTCATTGAAAAATAATTTAAATATAATGATGGAGTAATGTTAGACCTGTAGAATTTGCCTTTGTTTTTGGGGGTCTCTTTCTGTCTGTCTGTCTGGTCATTCTTAAGAATGATAAAACTGTAGATATTATAATAACTACAGTAATCTTCAGAGTTTTCCCTCTTCTCTCTCCGACAGCGACGAACTGAGAGAACACCTGAAAAATGCCCCGAAGATGATCATGACCCAGAACCAGGACGTGGAGTCATCAGACTCCTCTTCGTCCTCTTCCTCCTCCTCTGACTCCTCCTCTGACAGCGACAGCTCGGACAGTGAGAGTGACTCGGATTCTTCCAGCGACTCTGCGGATTCCTCCAGCAGCTCCAGCTCAGGTACCTCCTCCAGTCAACCGATTCTTCAGTAACCAGGAGTCCAAGTGGTGGGCTCGGCACGCTCCTCCCCCCAAGTGGGGGCGTCGGCATGCTCGTTAAGTTGCCCAGAAGTTCCCTAGATACTTCCTGCCATCCTCAGGTCTCGGTGTGTCCTCTCTCTAATCCTCTTCTTTAAAAGTGAACACACACACACACCCACACACTCTTAATTATTACCTTCGAACTTCGTTCGTGACTCTATTAAAAATGGCAGGTGTTTGCAGGTGCAAGGCCATAATAAGCTTCATTTACACCCAGACGATGAGCTCAGTTCTTCAGTGACTCTTCTGCTGATGTTTCAGAAGTCTTTCAGTAAATCTTTCAGTGTGCAGACAGGGCTCCTGGGAAAGTCCGTGATATCTGGAGCTCACTTCCTTCCACTTCCCCAAATAAAGCAGCAGATTGTTGTTGTTTTGTGTTCAGTTTGATTGCGGTTTGATCTGAAGATAGGAACGCTGGGCAGGGTGGAGGTGCTAATCCACAGTAATGGATTTTGTGCAAGTTAATGCTGCATTGTTCTCCCATTTTGCTTAAGATCACACAGAGCTGCGTCTTTCATCCTTACTGCTGGTGGTGATGCTGATCGCTAACGTTCACGAGGGTTACGGAGCACTGGATCTGTTCTCCGGAGGGACAGAGCTCCTTAGAGTGACCTGGAGAAGAATCCAAGATCCAGATTCTTCTCCAGGATCCAGAGATCCAGAGCTACTCTTCCATACACACACTCTCTCTCACACACACACACACACACACACACACACTGTCTGTCTCTCTCTCTCTCTGACTCTGTCTGACACACTCACTCACTCACTCTCTCTCTCTCTCTCTCTCTCGGACTCTGTCTGACTTTCTATCTCTGACTGTCTCTCTCTCTGACTCTCTCTGTCTCTCTCTGTCTGTCTCTCTCGCTCTCTCGCTCTCTCTCTCTGAGGCATTTAAAGTTATGCAGTTGTGACCTGGTTGGAGGCTGTGTTGGTCCGGACTGAAATCCCGCTGGCATGGTTTTAAAGAGAACACAGAATTCTGCAGGCTCTGGTTTACCGCACAGGCTGTCATCACTGCACATCACACACACACACACACACACACACACACACACACGGGTTCCTCTCTGACTAAATCAAAAGTGTTATCGAGTGACCTCCTTTCTCTCGTCTTCTCTGAAATGACCGGCTTAATTTGAGGAGTTTTTCTGCAAGAAAAAATGCAAACTTGCCAGATTTGCCCTGCATGGCATCGGCGTCTGTCTGTTTCTTTAGTTTTGGCTCCGAAGCCGATGGGATGGAAGATGATCTCCCACCAGTGAACTGCTGGGCTCGCTCGTTTCAGACCAGGTTCAGTCATGTCTAACGGAGCGAATCCTCACGTTAAGAAGGCGTTTTTAAAAGCTTCCGATTTCTAACCGTCTAGCCCAGGCTACACACCTTCCCGGAGCTCAGGTTTGCATTATTATCATCCACCGCTCATGAAAGTCACTCAGGTGCTCTTTGTTTTAATGTATTTTAATTTGTAGTGTTTTATGAATGAATAATACGGGGAACGGTGTATTTTTCATAAAGCAGGCCTGCTCACAATTCTTTCCCAGCAGACAATAAAGGCCCGCTCACCTCGAGAACACACACACTGGTGTAAAATAACTCTTAAAAACTGATAAACATCATATTCAATCTTCTGCACTGCTTTAAATACTCCATTTATGACACCAGTGTAGATTCATATGCTTGTTTTTAACGTGCAGAGGAGAAAACTCTTGATGGCAGTCGAGAAACCAATGCACATTTGGTCCACCAGACCAATCTGGACTAAAAAATAAACAGACGACCATCATGAAGTTCTAAAAGGTCGTTCAGAAGGTCAGTCCAGGCGTGTGGTCACTGTAACTCTGAGTGAACCGGAGAGGATTTACGGATGTTTTTGTTTGCTGATGTCCTTGATGGTCTAGAACATTTCAGATGTTTAGTGAAGTTTGATTAGGAGACACAGGAAGTGACTAAAGTGTGACTGTGGTCTGACGTCCAATCACATGAAGGTTTCAAACAGTCCAACCTCTGTTCACTGAGCAGGTCACTTTAGATCATTGACCAATAAAAAAACTCCTTTTGAACCATTTCTCCCAGTATTTCCTGGCCTTTGTGGTGTTTGTTGTTTTAAAGCAGTTATGAGGAGGATTTTTTCAGCTTTCTGTTTTTCTCAATCAGATTTCCACAATCAGAAGCCAAAAATCGTGGAGCTCTTGGAGCGCCTGCTTTCATCAAACTTTGCCGGGATTAAAGTTTTCCTTTGCTTTGATGCTTTTCCTCATGAATGGATTCCTGACGTAACCCCACTTCCTGTGTCTGTCCTTTTGAACAAATCAAACCACCAATCACGGACACATCCAAAGGATTTTAGATAAGAATTTCCCAACTATCATCATCGAGCAGTGTCTTGAGATAGATCACATCAATACCCTGTTAAACGTACTGGGGAAAATAATCTGTTTCAGGTAGGGTGAGGGACGTTTTCTATTTCTAGAATTGTTTTCTTAAAAGCGTGCTGTGCACTATAAACCTCGTCCATCAAGAACGGCTCTTACGTGGTTTGTCAAAGTCCGAGGTCCTTGGCTGCCGTTTCTCACTGATCTCCATCTCTCTTCTTCCTCAGACTCCGAGTCGGATGTGAGGCATAAAAAGACGTCCCAGCGAGGGAAGAAGGAGCAGAAGAGCTCTAAGCGCAAGTCTCCTTCAGATGAGAGGTCCAACAGGAGACCGGAGAACCGCAGACGAGAGAAAAGCAGCAGTGAGGAGCGGCGGGGTCCTGAGGAGCGCCTCCGCAGGAGAGAGGACAAGTCACCCCAGGCGAGAGAACGTCTGAGAAGAGACTCTCCTAATGCAAGAGTACGTGCTAGAAGAGATTCTCCAGATACTAGAGATCGTTTTAGAAAAGATTCTCCCGATCCAAGAGAGCGTTCTAGAAAAGATTCTCCCGATCCAAGAGAGCGTTCTAGAAAAGATTCTCCCGCTCCAAGAGGGCAAGCTAGAAAAGATTCTCCCGATCCAAGAGAGCGTTCTAGAAAAGATTCGTCCAGTCCTGGAGAACGTTTTGCAAAAAATTTGCAAACTCAGAAAGAACATACTAGGAGTGGTTCTTCCAGTCCAAGAAAACGCAATCGAAAATATTCTCCCAATCCTAAAGAACGTTCCAGAAGAAATTCACCCAGTCCTAAAGAACGTTCCAGAAGAAATTCACCCAGCCCTAAAGAACGTTCCAGAAAAGATTCCCCAGAGCAAAGGGAACGTTCTAGAAGAGTGTCGCCTGATCCCAGAGTGCGTTCTAGAAGAGATACGCCTAGTCCAAAGGATCGTATTAGAAAAGGTTCGCCTGATCCAAGAGAACGTTCTAGAAAAGATTCACCCGAGCCGAGGGACCGTTCTAGAAGAGAATCCCCTAGTCCAAGACTGTGTACTAGAAAAGGCTCTCCTGATCCAAAAGAACGTTCAAGAAAAGGTTCACCTGATCCAAGAGATCGTTCTCGAAGAGATTCATCCAGTCCAGGAGAAAGTTCTGGAGACGATTCCCCTGATCCGAGACACCGTACTAGAAAAGGTTCACCTGATCCTAGAAAAGATTCACCCGAACGTAAAGAACGTTTTAGAAAAGATTCGCCCGACCCGAGGGAGCGTGCCAGAAGCGATTCGCCTAAACCTCGTGAACGTGCTAGAAAAAACTCTCCAAATCGCCGAGAACAGGAACGCGGTCATAAGGACCAGCAGCCCAAGGATGGTGGCAGAAACATCTCCCAGGGAGACCGGGACCGGGAGCGACGACGGAGAAGCAGAGAGCGGTCAAAGTCACGGGAAAGGAACCGCACGGAGACGAACTCCAAAGACTCGTACAGGAACGGATTGGAGAGAGAGGACAAGGAGAACAGATACAGGGAGTCCAGGAGGAGAGAAGAAAGTTCTCCCAGGAGAAGGAAATAATGGACCACAGAAGAAAAAATAAACCACAATCATAGAAGTCCTCAGTGTGGCTCAGAAATGTGATCGCTTTCGCTGTACAGTACGACGCAGGCCTTCGTGTTCCTCGAGGGGGTTCAGGGCGGGACGGGGTGTCGGCTAAATGCTAAACGTGTGAACGTGCTGAGTGGTGTCGTACGCTGGAGCACTAACGGGAATTCCTGGGATTAGATTTACAATGAGCTGTAGAGATCTTCATTTTTGTATTTTTGAGGGTTGTTTTGTATTTTATGGAACCTTATGTCCACAAGTGTTTGTTTTTTTTCTTTTTTTTTGTCTTTATAAAAAAAATTAAACGATTATTAAACATCCACTGTTTAAATCGCAGCCTCGTTTTATTAAATGATTCATTAATGTTGAACAGTAACTGTAAATACTGATCATTGTCCAGGAGAAACCGGTGACCATCAGATAGTAACGGTTTTTCATTCATGATCATTTCTAATGTTGCCATTTTCCAAATAAAAAGTTTACTGCGACAGACTTAGCATATGGATTTTTTTTATTTTTTATTATTGAACTAAGAGCTTCCTGTCTAATTCATTGCTACTGAAACCACACCTTACAGGGGAGGACAAATGTTTAATTTTTAATATGAATTGATGTTATTCATCATAACTTTCAAATTATGGGGCGAAAAAGCAAAATTGAAGACCGTTACAGAATCTTCAGCGCAGTATCTTTCACAGCAAAGGGGTTGAATACTTCTGCAAAAAGCATTTTGTCACCAAACGTCCTTGTTCTTAAAATCTTTCGGCTGCTCCCGTTGCACGATCACCAATCAGGAGATCTAGTTCAGTGGTAGGACGTTTGAATGCTGAGCAGAAGTGGCGTAGTGATTGGGGACTAGGTCCCCCGATCGGAAGGTCCTGGGTTCGAATCCCAGATCAGTATGTTACCCTGAGGTACCCTGGAGCAAGGGACAGACATATCCAGCAACCCCAGGGAGCAATGATGGGGACGTTACCTTGCTCAAGGGTACCTCAGGACAACCTACTGGTCTGGAATTCAAACCCAGGACCAGCCGATCCTGGGACTTGGTCTCTAAACCCTAGACGGCCGCTGCTCCACCACAGCTTCATGTTTTCTTGGTAAAAGCTCTCGCTAATGCGCCGTCCAGCTGCTGATGGCCTGTCTCTCCGTTTCTCCCTCGTCCTGTAAGAAGAAAGTGACACCAGCACACATTGTCACTTCTCATCCAGTGAGGAGAACCTTCCTCTGTCACTGTAGATGCCTCAAATATCTTCATTCCACACGCCAGTGATGATTTCCATCCCTTTTTGCCCTCCAGGGTCTTTTCCAGCAGCATGCCTTCACTTTAACGGTGACCTTGTGTGCCTCCTGAAGGGGAAAGGATGCTATATTTATATAAAGCCCAACCTAGAAACGGGCCCTTTTCTCTTGGTAGCCGGATGTAACGGGACGGGTGAGCCTCCCCCTGGGACGGCGGAGCAGCAAATCATGATACAGGGTGCTGCCCGTCAGCAGATCATGCATAGAATCTTTTCTGAACTGGGTGTGAAAGGAATTTGATACGGAACAAAAAAAGAACGACCTACTACAAAAAAAACAGAAAAGCAATAGGCTGCAAAATACATCACACAGAATTAAGTCTATAAAATCGTGCCCGAGTGTTTAACCTTTTAAGAATTTCATTTTAGTGCATAAATATGACCTTAAACATCCTCGGGCTTTGAAAGAAGCCCTAAAAGAGATTCCAATTAAATGAGACCATCATTTCCTGCCATTTATTTGAGGGAAAGGATCCAGTAGCGTCTCTAAGTGATGCGTACGGGAATCTGAATTTCGTCCAACCGGATTGTTTCCTGAACGTACTTAATGTGAACCTTAATAATCAGGCAGGCCGGTTGAGCCGCACCGCCGAACGGATGGACTGAACCGTGTTGTTCTGTGTCGTTACGCAATCGTTCAGGACGCAGGAGCTGGTCATTCATTTCCGAAAGAAAGAGTGAATGAAAGAAAGAATAAGGAGGAGTATTAATATTTACTGAAATGGGTCAACGTCGTTAATATCTAATGAGCTCTGTGGCCGCTGTGAGTGTTTAAATGTCTTATTCTCTGTGTTCACTCTCAATAGGCTCTGCTGCCTCAGTTGGAGGCAAAGCTTCTCAAAGCTGAATAGCAGGTAATGGAGAGAGAGAGAGAGAGAGAGAGAGCGCCCCAGGACAGTTTCCTCATACTGGTGGGCTCAACCACCCCTTTTATCAGTCAAGCGAAAAAGAGAGATGTTATTTTCTGAGTCGTGACACAAAGCAGTCGAGGCTCCTCTTAGAAAGCTGCTTCTTCAAAGGATGAAGAGCAAGAAGAGCTTTTATACAAACACGTAACACAATGTATCTTACTGCAGTTACTGGAGGGCTAGTCAACAACCAGGAGCACAAATAATATTAACAACCTGGACGGCATGTCCACACTAATATACCATTAAATATGTTCAAAAGCCTTTTGCAGATATCCATCATAAGAGCAGAAGCTTCGTCCAGTACACTCGCAGGATGGAATCATGTTCGCTGTAGGCATAACGTTTCAGTAAGATCTGAAATCACTGTTGGCCCGTTGCTTTCCAGATCAGCTTCTTCTAAAATTGATGCCACATGGTCTGATCAGTAGCTTCCAAGTTTTGTTAACATGAATGATTTGTACTTTCCAGCTGAGGAAATCTGTCCACAGCTCAGGAAAACAAATGTTCTGCAAACTCGAGTGTACAGTTTATTCACACGAGGGTTTGAGCTCTTCTCTCTTTTCACTGAACATATAAAATAAATTCCTTCGATAATCCCAAACACCTTGCCAACCTCGGCTGCAGACTGAGCCTCAGGCGAGAGAACGTCTGAGACAGACTGTGCCAGAAGGGATTCTCCCAATTCAGTTCAAGAGTAGTGCTGAAAAAGATTCTCGTGATACTAGAGAACATTCTAGAAAAGATCCCCCAATCCTAGAGAACATTCTAGAAAAGATTCTCGGAATCGTAAAAAGCATGCTAGAAAAGATTCGTCCAGTCCTGGAGAACGTTTTGGAAAATATTTGCCAAATTAGAAAGAACGTACTAGCAGTGGTTCATCCAGTCCAGGATAACGTTCTAGAAAAAAATCACCAAGTCCTAAAGAGCATTCTGATTTCACCAGAGCCAAGAGAATGTTCTAGAAGAGATTCACCTGATCCAAGAGTGGGTTCTAGAAAAGATGCCTACCCCAAAGGACCATACTCGAAATCTGAGCTCATAGAATGTTCTAGAAAAGAGAGCTTTCCAGAAAACATTCACCCAAGAGAACATTCTAGTAAAGATTCACCCAAGCCAAGGGAACGTTCTACCCAAGAGAACATTCTAGAAATTCCAGCAGTGTTGTGGTTCAGTGGCGAGCACTCACAGCTGGAAGGTTCTGGGTTTAATTCCTAGCTGGGATGTCCTGGTTCCTTATTTGTAAATGTTATCATACATGAATGTCAGGCGGGGTCAGTGGTAGTCTGGTGTTTGGGTACTAGGCCGAATGATCAGAAGTAGTAGTTTATAGACCAGTAGTTTATACTTCAGCAAGGTACCGTCCCCATCAGTGCTTCCCGGGAGCTGGATATGGCTGCACTGCTACACAGTGTGTGTGGAATAAATTCTGTAATTTCATGACTGTCACTTTCACTGAAATTGTCTCTGAAGTGTGACCTTGTGTGTTTCTGGACTGGTGAGTGTTTCTCCACCTGACAGGCTCCCACACCATCCTGGTCGGGATGAGCAGTTCATATGATGGACAGATGGAAGCACATCCCAGGTAAGGATTCACTCTTATCTTGTCTTATGGACAGCCTCTCTTTTCGGACCTTCCATAAGTGGAAATGTAGAGACTCGAGACCATGTCTGAGTCGGTCTGCTGTTCCAGTAAGCAGGAGCAGTCTGTCTTTCACAGCAATGTGACGATCTGCTCATCTAACATCTAACTCACACATCTTTTCTGAAGCAAAACTGTCCGAGGACGCGGCTCTTTTTGGGCTTTTTTGAGGACATTTGCCAATCATGACCTGGTTGATCTAATCAGCCCCCCATTAAATTGCTGCTGATGGAACTGAACACCATGTCATGTCATCTGGCTCCAAGTTAGCAATTTTATTTTAAGGGATCTTTTGGTCCAGTCACTCAATGTGAAGGTCATACGCCACCACAGTGTAGAAAAATAAAAAGAATGGAGTTACCTGTTATGGCCGCAATGACACATTGCATGTTTACTCCTGTGGCATGTTTTCTTTGATCTTATAGCTGAGTTAATGCAAACTGAGGGGTCATGATCTAAAAACCATCTGCCTTTACAGGCTAAAGCACCCTGAGTGGTAATGTTCTTCTGTAGAAGTTGGAGAATAAGAGCACACAGATGGATTCATCACAGAGGCTTGACGTCCAGGCGACGGTCAGATTGGGTGCTGTGGCGGCCTCACTGGAGACTATAGTGAACCTCATACTTCTATACTCTCTGATAATGATGCCATCCATCACCCGCGCCGTTAGCCATGTTTCCGATTAGCCGTGGGCTGCTGGGAGATGTGATTTACATCTCATCCTCCACACTGCCTCCAAAGGCCAGAGGTGTTCCTCCAATGGCAGGGGGTCTATTTTTAGTTTTCTTTCTGTTCCACATGCTCTTTTGGGACACATTTCAACATCTAGATCCAAAAATTCTTTTATTTTCCAGTCTCTCTGCTCAGGAGCCCATACCTGGAGACCACAGAACTGACACTTTGCCTGCTCAACCCCCAAAACTCCATCTCTCCCATTTTGTTTCATCATTTCTCATTTGCAGAGCTTTCAAACCAGCACAAGAACTGTGGTGAAAGAGCAGATTTTACACTTTCAGCCCAGAACCCACTTGTGGTTGTAAGTAGAAGAAAAGATGCTTTAGCATGATCTGAATTTTTGGGCCTAGTCTTTTTTGGTTTTTGCATAAATTAAAATCTTTTTTCATTTTTGCCATGTTTTTATCCTTGGATACGAGCAACCACTGCAAGAAAAACGCTGTCGATGCAGAAAGAAAATGGAATATAACTCAAGCCTTTACTACTTCTTCTTTCGGCTGCTCCCGTTTAGGGGTCGCCACAGCGGCTCTTCCGTCTCCACTTCTTCCCGTCCTCTGCATCTTCCTCCTTCACACTTGCATATCCTCTCTCACCACGTCCATAATCCTCCTCTTTGGTCTTCCTCTTCTCCTCTTGCCTTGCAGCTCCATCTTCAACATCCTCCTCCCGATATAAACTCAGGCCTTTTCTCATCCCAGAATAAATGGTTTATGGCCTGGCTGTCTTTCTTGGCAATGTCCTCATCTCCGGACCAAAGCCTGTTTATTAAAGTAACAAAATTAAAACGTACTATATAAAGACACAACACTGTTCTAGGTCACCAGAGGTGCTTCCTTCAAGTTGACAAGCAAAGATGTTGGAGAAGGGTCTTTGTGCCAATTAAGAACCCTTTTTGGTTTCCTAATGGCTCCTATCAAGGAGAGCAATTCTTGCAAATGAGGTGCATGAATGTGAAGGTTCTAGATAGAAAGGTTTCCAGGATGCACAGATCTCTTTATCAAACTTCCATAAACTTTCAGTTTGCGGTTCTTTCAAAATTGTCGCATGAAGAACCATTCTCCAGCCTACAGAACGTCTCTATACTGTCAAGGTGAAGCCCTTTTGTGGCTCATGTCCAGGAGTGCAGGACCAATGAAGCGGAGATGTGATGAGGCATCAGAGCATGAGTGCCAGCTTTCGAAGGAAGCTTGTGATGAATTCATCTGCATGGGTGTGAGCTGTGACCACCAGGGCCACAGGAAGTGAGACGGAGGGTGGAGTCCCTGCGTGGGTGGTTCTCTCCAAGCCTGTGTTTAGAGTCCAAAATAAAACTTTAGTCGATGGCCTCGACTGTATAGCGTGCAATTAAGGGCTCCATACCTACTGAAGTTCACCGCAGCGAACGCCGTACCCAATCCATCGGGAACCATATGGACTGGAGGCCAGGCTGGCAGAGACAATGGCTCCTTTTTTAAACCGAGAGGAAATAAACAGAGAAAATAAGTGTAAACAACAGGCTCAATCACACCCCCAACACTCTCAAATCACTGCAGTTGTGGAGGATTGGTGCACAGGGTGTTCGTACTGTTATTGCTTTCATGGAAGATGGCGTCTTAAGACTTCTCTTGGACTGAGCTTGATCTTAAGATCATCTCTAATGGTCTCTGCGGTTTCTGACACCGTATGACTCTCATCGACAGACAGACAGACTTCATTTGAGTACAAAAGTCTCGAGCCACCTCTCATTTCTTTATTTTATTAGGGAATCACCTCGATGGTGCAAAATACTATGTTCTGCCTTTAATTAAGTGAAAGAAATGGGAATGAAGGTTTCAGTGCTCCAGGCTGCAGAGTGACTAAATATACAAGGTTCTAGATAAAGGGGTTCCAACCACGCAGGGTTCAGCATCAGCAGTAAACGGATCACCTGATCATCTGGAATCATCTGCTCCTGTTTTTTCACTGCTTCATGTCTCAAGTTAGACGCTTTGTTCTGGTTGGAGGTTCAGACGTAGATCACTGTGTGGATTAACCAACACAGAACTATCAAACTGCTCAGGTACAGAGACTGGACTGAACATGAGAGACAACAACACTGTCCTTCAGGAAGATCTGGAGAACTGCTCAGGTACAGAGACTGGACTGAAAATGAGAGACAAAGACTTTGTCCTTAGGGACGACTAGGGGACTGCAAAACACTGTCTCTTTGGAAGCAAACTAGTGTCTTAAGACTGTTTTTTTCAGGCTGGACACGTTTCAAGCTGTGCATCCAAAAAAAGACCCACTGATTTTCACAGCATCTCTGCTTGGGATGCGCTTTGGCTTTTATTTATTTATCTGTTTTGGAGCTGCGGTCAGTGGCCAAATTTAGAAGCACAGGAGGAGGGAGGGAAGAAGGGATGATTCTGAAAGAATTGAGGCGAATGTAATCTCCTGCAAACCTTCACAGAGACATAAAAGTGGGTTTCCAGGAGGGAGTACAGGAGCTGAAAGTGGGCCATGCAGTACAGTAGATGGGTGGGTTCCCCTTTTTATTCCACATCCACAATCCGCCAAGCCCCTCCCCCTGCTCTGGGATTGGCTCCCAAGCTCGAGTCTGAACTGCTTAGAGCAGGAGGGAGCAGAGAGGGAAAAAAAGAAAGACAGAAAGAACACAACACGGCGCGTGCCTGCAGGTGGACTTCAGCCTCACACACACACACACACACACACAGGATCCTGGAAACTTTTCCTCTCTCTAAAGGTGGGTATTTATTGATGATCGATTGGATCGACTTCTGGCAGAAGTGCGTGCGCGAGGTGCCTGACACGTGGGAGGTCCACCTGTCAGGTGTTTAGCAATGCCGTCCGGCATCCCCGGCACCGTTGGCAGTCCCGAACTGCATCGATATGACGCACGTGGCTTCGCGAACGATGGTTTATGGCTCGCTGTGGTCGCGCGGCACGATCCCAGGCTCCCACCTGCGCGCGCGTGCCTTTCAACTTTGGAACGTGGAACGTCTGCGCTTTTGATCTCGCGTGAGTGTTTGGAACGCCCGGGCGTTTGATCTCGCGTGAGTGTTCCGTTTTGTTCCTCGCTCGAACGTTTGGCGCGCGGGACGTCTGGCTTCCCTCTCGTGCGAACGTTCCGTTCCACCTTAAAAGCGGTGCGGCAGTTCTGCGCCATTTAAGGTGGAGCGGGTCGTTCGAGCGGCTGGCGAATAAGAATCCGCCGCGCCGTTTAAGGTGGAACGGGACATCAGAATGAGACACTGGTTTGAGGTTTTCTGGAGTGTGTGAGAGGTTTCAGTCTGGGAGGTGAAGAACACTGGAGCCCCCCCCGAAGAAAAAACTCTTAACTCCAGCCAGACTCTGCTTTCTTGTGATTTATCAGATGGCAGTGTGAGAAATCCAGGGCGATAACGAGCCTCAGTCACGGCACCCACACACACACACACACACACACACACACACACACTCACTCACTCTCTCTCTCTCTGTCTCTCTCTGCAAGTGCAAAGAATCCCAAAGTTCATAGACATCCAGCCTTTCTTCTCAAACCAGTATTTGATGCTTTTGCAGTAACACCTTCTGTTCTGCTGGGATGGCTGTGAGGATTTGATTGAAGCCCCTCTGGAGCATTTGGTGCTGATGCTGCTCCTCATCCCAAAGGAGATCCATCACTCCTTGGTGCTGGGAAGTTTCCCCACTAGATGATGCTTGTTGGACTTGGTGACCTTAGTTCTGTTCCAGATGTTCGGAGCACTTCAAAAGGTCCACATTTCTCCCCTTTCCTTTTCATTTTCATTTAAGTAAACTAACAAAGCCCCCCAAAATTATGGTTTGCACCATAACTGAGCTTCTCTTTAAATGAAACGCTGCTGTGTCTTTAAGATTGTAGACTCTGACTGTAGGTAGATAACTGAACAACCTTTTTTCTAAACGAGATTTGTGAGAGTGAAGAATTTCTTTTCAGACCTTACAAATGATAGCTGTAATCTCAAGGACCTTTTGCCGTTTACACTCTTAACAAACCATCTGCTTAAATTCAGAACGTTATCAGAGTGAAGATTAAAATTAAGATTAAATTAAGGTGTGGATTTAAGTATTTTATTTCACACCAAGTTCGGTTGCTTTTAACAGACATTTAGTTAATGTAAGCGAACGACACGCTTTCATCTGCAGAGTATCAGTAACGAATAAAATGTTACCATGAACGATTTAACTGAACAATATGTATCTGTTCCTTTACTTTTGGCAAAGCTTCCTATTTTGGAGATATTTAATATACCGTGCAAATGAATATGAACACAATTACGAGTTGATAAGCATGAACTAGTAATCGGTATTGAAATAGACAAAAATGTTGGGAAAAAGTATTCAGACCCCGCAAATAACGTTCAGAAATAGAAGATTTGGCTCATAATTGGAGGTTTGTAAATATGAGCACGTACTGATAAGCATAAACCAGTAAATATCAAAAATAGACCAAATAGTTGGAGAAAAAGTATCGAGGGTTTTGGAGAAGGCTTGGTTGGGTTTATGATCTGAAGAACACCAAGCCTACAGTGAAGTACGAAGGCGGGAGCATCATGATCTGGGGCCTTTCTGTAAACAGGACCGGAGGTTTACACGTCCTTTTGAGGAAACCGAACCGAGCGTTGTACCGAGAGACCTTCGAGGAGCTTTTAATCTCCTCGGTCAACAAATCGAGGAGAAGATGGACTCACAAGTTCACCAGAGGGACCCTCATTAGGCCAAGAAGAACAGCCCAGTTCCTGGCGTAGGAATAGGTGGTGTTTACACAGTTGCGTGTAACGAAATGCTTCCTCTGTATTTAATCCAAACACCCCGTGCAGCAGGGGGCAGCCACATCCAGCACCCGGGGAGCAGTGATGGTGATCGGTACCTTGCTCAGGGGTACCGCAGGGCCTGATCTGGGATCTGCAGTGTCATCAGATGTTGTTGTGAAACACTTACAGTTACAGAACGATATATTTTAGATGTTCATCTGAGATGAAAGTTCCAGCCTCCTGGGATGAGACACATGCTCGTCCTCCGAGTCCGTGACCTGGACATTGACCTTAGCAGTGACCTCTCTTGTCTGCCTGCCAGCGTATGAACAGGATCTCTCTCCAGTCTGGTTTAAATGTCGAGCTTCCTGAGGCACCTGGATGTGAGTCAAACAGAAGCTCAGTGGAAAAGTGACGGCGCCCGTGACGTGGACGCACTGCGTGAACGGGAAGGCAGAAGTGTCGTATCTCGGGGGGTAAACTTCACAGGTCTCAGGCGGTCGGAGGAGATTGGAAAGCGGGTTGTTTATTATGCAGATGAGAAGCGTAATCCGGAGAAATGGAGAGCAGGATGCTTGAGTTGTTGCTCTGCACATCAAAGCGACACTCTGAGGCCCTTCACCTTTTTCTCAAATCCATTCACACGGCAGCGCTCAGCTAATAAAACAAGAGCTCTCCCGAGGTAGACCTGTCCCGTCACGAGCGTCCTGTTCCAGGTGATCGGGACTGCTCTTTTAAATAACTGTGCTTTTTAGAAGAATCGAACCGGATTGTGTAAAGCTGCTTCGTGATGACAATTGTAAAAATAAATAAATAAAGCGGAGGTTGCCAGATTTTACTAAAGAACGTAGAAGAACCTGCTGAGTAGTACAAGCACGTTCAACCATTCGCGACTTCCAGCCGACAACAAACACAACTTGAGCTCAAATAAACAAACATTACTCACCGCCGCCCTCTAATGGTGATAACAATGAACAAGACCTTGTTAACATTAAACAAATGAATGCTACATTGGTTAAAAGGTTGTTTTGATAGCTCTGTAATATATAATATAAATTTAAATGATTACTAAATTTCTCCATATGGCTCCTTATTACACTTTTAATCATTTCTTTAATATAGTTTAATAATGTATTATTATTATCCTCATAATAATAATAGTAAATTAAAGATGCATATTAGACTGATAGTTATCAGAAAGTGCAGAATTGAAATAAAGAACATGATCCTCTATTGATGATATTAATTATTATATATTATTATCAATAAGAAGGTGCCGTCCCCGTCCCGCTCCTCCCTGCGATGGGCTGGCGACCTGTCCAGGGTGCGTCCCCCGTCCTCGCCCTGTGTGCGCTGGGTTGGACACCAGCACTCCCCCGCGACCCCGTTTGGGACAAGCGGCAGATAATGGATGGATGGATGGATGGATTATCAATAAGCTAATTAGTACTGACTAAAGCTCATCATTAGAGTGAATTCGATTATTTTAGTTGTTTTTGCTATTGTTGCCAACAATGTGGACTCTTATTGTCCACGTCCTTCCCCGTCTCACCCCACCCGAGGACAGCCTTTTAGCCAAACCCCCTTACACTTCTCTCATCGCCCGGATCCCACCTCCATCCTCACTTAACTCAAACAAAGCATTTTTCCCTTCATTAACTATGCAAATAAGCTCAGTCACATTTAAATGAGCTAATCAGAGATTAACAAGCTGTTTCCCTGATTAATTCCATTCAGCCGTGGTACGATGGTGCTACAGGCTATCGGTGCTCTGGTGTGTAAACAGCCTGGCACAGGGCTTGGCTGCAGACCCAGAGCTGTTGGCAGGACGGACTGGGCCACGGTGTTGTTCTTCGCCGCCTGATCTATAACAGGCCAGTGACCAGTGTTTGATTTTATTTGTTGGAGAGTAAGGGAGCAGAAACTATTTCTACTGTGAGTCACTCAAGAATGATTCATGGCAGCGACGCTTGTTTGGCTTGTAAAGCTCGCAATCAGCAGCACATTGCTTACCTGTCATAAAGCTGGAGATTTAATCTCGCGCTAGTCTCCAGTTCGGCTGTTTCCTGACACGTTGCATTTTGGCTTGGGGTTTGACTGGAGTTGATACTGACTGAGGACAGTCAGGTCCACTGGTTTACCTCTCTCGGGTTTCACTGCTGTCAGCATGCTGGTTTAACTGGTAATGCTAGTTTTCTCCGTCATTCATAAAGGCCGTGACAGTCCGTGTAGATGTGGGGCAGCGGTGGCCTAGTGTTTCAGGAGCTGACCCCAGGATTGGAAGGTCGTGGGTTCGAATCCCAGAGCAGTAGTTTGCCCTGAGGTACCCTTGAGCAAGTTACCGCCCCCATCACTGCTCCCTGGGTGCTTTATAGCTGCCCCCTGCTACGGTGTGTGTGGGTTAAAAGCAGAGGTTGATTTTCATTGTGTCTCACTGCGTGCTGTGTTTCGCAATGGCAAATAGTCACTTTCACTTCACTTTTTTCCAATTTTAAGGGTTTTCCCAATCAGATACGAGAGGAAACTGTAAATGAAAGGAAAACTGTTGCAGTAACTTCTGCTGGTACATGTTGGTATGGCTAGAACCGTTCTTCATTAAAACCTGCAACTGACACAAACTACCACTCAAGCACACTTTAGTGAATTAAGTCTGGTTAGGTATCCAGGGATAATGTAAACATGGGTCTACCGTCAGACAAACCTGCAAAAATAACAGCAGATTCAACAAACATTTCCTTAATCTGACACAATATAGCGTGGGAACGTGAAGAACTGTTTTACTGTTGTTGTTTTTATTTTTATTAAATAATAGAATAACAAATGAATTGGCATCTTGCTGCTCTAAAGTTCTGTTTTTTGTTGTTTTTTTTTTATAAAATAGAAAATTGAATATCTTGCAAATATTGTTCACACTTCTCTGTCTGATCATAGTATTATGAATAGTGATAACCAATAAAAAATTAGTGATCAAATAATATAAAAATATATTTTGGTGTTCTGTCTGATTATAGATCTGCTCACAGCATCGTTTAATCCATTTGATGGTTTAAGTCATGTCCTAGTAGAAGTTCTGTGCAAGTCTCGAGCCCCTCGTTCTTCCTCTTTATCTTCCAAAGATCCAGACATTCTTGCGTTTGTAATGTCTTGTTGAGGAACCCTTCTCCAGATCTTCCTCAAGGACGAAGTTTTTGTCTTTCATTAGAGCAGTTTCAGAGACCTTTTGGGATCATCTCCACAGAGAAAACAAAAGGCAGTGACGTCCAAAGAAGAGCTTTGGAACGTCCTTCAAGAAGCCTGGAGAACCGTTGCTGAAGATGAATTCAAGAAATGACAGGAAGGTCAGGCTGTGTTTATATTAAGGTAACTTATAGTAATATAGATCTATAAAAAAGGAGAAGTGGGTTCATCTCATGTTGTTCTGTTTGGAAATGTGTTTGAGACACAGAAACTGGTAAACAAAGTGAAATGGATCAATAATCCCAGAAGATATTCAGGGTAGAGTTTATCATTATGGATTTAGTCTCCAAAAGTGCAGTGCAAGGCTGGATTATAAAGCTTCTGAAAAGGGATATGATCGAATTGGAGACGACATTAGAACAGGACAACTTTACCCCTTTGGGTCAAAAAAGCCTCAGACCTGCAGCAGTCCTAAGATGTTGAATGCAGGAAGTAGAGGAGGTGGAGGAGTTTAAATACTTTGGATCAACAGTTCAGAGTAACGGCGAGTGTGGAAGAGAGGAGAAGAGCGGAGGAGTGATCTGTGACAGACCGGTACCAGTGAGAGTGAAAGGGAAGCTTTACAGGATGGTAGTGAGACCAGCTATGTTATATGGATTGGAGACGTTGGCGCTGATGAAAAGACAGGAGGCGGAGCTGGAGGTGTCCGAGTTAAAGATGCTGAGATTTGAGGATGGACGGGATTAGAAACGTGTTTATTGGAGGAACAGCTCAGGTTGGACAATTTGGAGACAAAGTAAGAGGAGGGACAAGGATTCAGTCGGAAGATGGATGATGAAGATGGAGCTGAAAAGAGGAAGGACAAAGAGGGCTGGAAGAAACAGAGACTGGTGATCTGCTTTGGCGACCCCTAAAGGGGGAGCGGCCGAAAGAAGACGATCATGTGTTAACTGACATTGATTTGAGAAGGTTGATATGAAAAAAAATAATTTTTTTTTCAAATCTGTCAGGTTTCTTTAGAGCAGTTTTAATATTGATCGTATTTGACATTACAGTTGAATAATTGTCCCGTTTTGACCCATTTGTTCTCAAAAAATGAATCAATATTCATCCATAAATGTTTTTTCTTTCAATAAGAGCCGTCTCGGTTCTTCAGCAGATCCTGGAGAAGTAAGTCCTGAAATTCTGTGACTTGTGACTCATAGAAGTGAGAGAGCAGATCTGAGCTGTTTCACAAGTTCATCTCCCGCACTTTTGTCAGTGTCGCTTGAAATGCCTCATCAGTTTCACAGGAATCCTCACACCGATTTCACAGCTCCATCCGCCGGAGCAGACTCCTCCCAGGAGAAAACGAATACTGATCACTTCTAAAGTACGTCAGGTTCATCCACGGTCAGATACTGAGAATAATTGCTGCCAGTAAAGAGGAGAATGTGTGGCCCTGACTCTTAGATGATGATCCTTATATGAGGTCGCCAATAAATCATCCTGTGTGAGGAATCATGGACAGTGTGTGAAATGTTTAAAGCTCCTTCAGAGATGGTATCCATGTGTGAAAGTGTGTGAACTGTTCACTGCTTGGGTTTAAAAACTAGGTTAGAATTAAAATAGGCAAACGTTATTAAAATACGCAGATTCCACATTTAGGGTCCATATCTTCAAAAATCAGATTTTGATTTTGATTTTAGATAAAATGTATCCCTGCCTAGCCCATGCAGTCCATATATGGAAACTAAGGTAGGATAGATTCTAGAATTCTCAGAAGGACAGTGTTGTTGTCTCTCACTTTCAGTCCAGTCTCTCTACCTGAGCAGTTCTCCAGATCTTCCTGAAGGACAGTGTTGTCTCTCATGTTCAGTCCAGTCTCTGTACCTGAGCAGTTCTCCAGATCTTCCTGAAGGACAGTGTTGTTGTCTCTCATGTTCAGTCCAGTCTCTGTACCTGAGCAGTTTGATAGTTCTGTGTTGGTTAATCCACACAGTGATCTGTGATATTAGATAGATGGACAAATGGATGGATTGATAGATGGATGGATGGATGGCTGGATGGACGGACGGACAGACAGACATATACAGAAAGATAGATAGAATGATAGATGGATGGACGGACGGACGGACAGACAGACAGATAGAGAGGCAGACAGATACACAGACAGTCAGGCAGAGTTAGATAGACAGAATGATAGATTGATGGATGGATGGACAGACAGAAAGACAGATGGATAGATAGAATTATAGATTGATGGATGGACAGATAGGCAGATGGATAGATGGGTGGATGGATGGATGGTGGACGGTCGGAAGGACAGATAGACAGGCCAATAGATAGATAGATAGACAGACAGAAGGATAGATTGATGGATGAATGGATAGACAGATGGATTAATAACTTTGTCACTGTGCAAGTACAATGGGATCATTTGCAGCAAGCCTAGTAAAATATATAGCTCATTTTTTATATATATATGTGTGTGTGTGTGTGTGTGTGTGTGTGTTTAAAAAAAAGCATGAAAGTATGCAAATAACTATATGAAACTACACAGCATTAATTACTGTATACGATCCAAATAGTCACAAGGTTTTGGGGGTGTGATTACTTTAACACTTCACTGCTGTAAATAGATGAAGTGTAAACAGAAATAAGTAAATATGTAAACAGCAGAGAGTATGTACCGAGTAAATCTGCAAAATCCAGATTAGTGCACAAAAGCGATATTTGCCCTGAAACTCCGATCAGAGCGGCGGGGTGTAAATCTGAGGTTGCGCAAGAAGGAGATAAATAATCAATCACAGAGTCGCCGCGAGCGACCGTTCAATTAAGGCTGACGTCCTGTCGCTTTTGTGAAAACTGATTAGCAGCTACGTGTTTGTGAGCAGAGCGGCCGGTGCGCTGTTTGTTTATTTGAGCTGGTCAGATGGTTTCTGGAGAAAGCTTTGGTCCTGCTGAGCAGTTTGGGGTTCAGAACAGTCCCAGTCCCTGAGCAGCTTCAGAAGCAGTGTGGGATCAGCAAAAGGCAGCCGTCCAAAGAAGAGCTTTGGGACGTCCTTCAAGAAGCCTGGAGATCTGTTCCTGAAGATGACTTAATGAAATGAGCTCATCTAAGAGAGTTGAGGCTGTGCTGAAGAATAACGGTGGTCGGACCGAATGTTGACTGTGCTCTATTTATATATTGTAGCCGGTCAGATGGATAAACTAAATGAAAAAATGAAGGTTTGAGGATTGTTTTTCCATGTTTTTAAATGAAGCTGAATATTTTGAGTTACGGTGCCTTTAATTAAATCAGAAGAGCTTTATTGATCTCCATGGAAATATGTTAAATTAATTCATAATTCAATCATGATATCCGGATTCAGGCCCGTTTCATCATCGAGCCGAACTGGTCTGGATCAGGCTGGTTCCATGCAGTTTGAAAGGAAATCTTCTGAACTTCTGTTTTATTTTGAGTCGCAGCTGTGCAGGCCCAGTGGTTTCCATTCTCGTTCTATAAAGGTGTCGTCTAGAACCCAGGGCCGAAACTTTAGTTTGGTTTAGATGGATTTTTTTTTTCTGTCCTTTATCAAATTTAGGTGAGATTTCAACAGCCTGCAGTCCAGTGTGCTTGTATACGGTGAAATATTCTGAATACATTCTTGTGATTGGTGCAAACAGAGTGCACTGTCCAGCTGGAGGGATCATCTTTAGCAGAGTGTAAAACTGGGTTCCTTCCAGGCCGCAGCTCTGCAGAGATTATCGGTTTCCCTCTTCCCAGTTTCAACTCATGAAGGCCTCGCTAATGAGCTGATGAGTTAAAACGGATGTGTTTAATGAACCAGATCCCAGTTTGGACTGGCCATATGATGGAACCCCAGACACCAGGAATTCTTCCCATCTTGGATATTCATACATGGATGTGCTCACCTCAGTGTCTTCATCCACCCCTCGTTTCTTCATATTTTCCTTCCAAAGAGTCAGACGTTCTTGTGTTTTAATGTCTTGCTGAGGAACAGTTCTCCAGATCTTCCTGAAGGACAGTGTTGTTGTCTCTCATGTTCAGTCCAGTCTCCGTACCTGAGCAGTTCTCCAGATCTTCCTGAAGGACAGTGTTGTTGTCTCTCACTTTCAGTCCAGACTCTGTACCTGAGCAGTTTGATAGTTCTGTGCTGGTTAATCCACACAGTGATCTACGTCTGAACCTCCAATCAGAACAAAGCGTCTAACTTAAGACATGAAGCAGCGAAGAAACAGGTGCAGATGATTCCAGATGATCAGGTGATCCGTTTACTGCTAACCACTGAGTGGATGGAAGCACTTTATCTAGAACCTCGCATCTTTAGACACATTGCATCCTGTTTTTGCAGCTTTCATTCCCATTTCGTTCATTAAATCAACTCAATGGGATAAATATAAGAAAGCTCGACAGGTATCCTGGTATCTTTGCACCAACAAGGAAAGGAAAGGGTGTGTCGTTCAGAGTGCACTGATGTGAAATGGTTTGGCGTTTACTCCATGTCAGCTTCTTGAATCACTTTCATTGCATGTCTTTCTGTGCAAACCAACCGAGGAGACCGACTGCAGTTGCATTACCTTGACTGTCCTTTCTGGGCTCTGCAAGGCGAGGGTGGTGAGGGTTGAGTTTCTGAGAGGGCGTTTTGCAGGGTAAGGTACAGCCGGTACCCCTGCAGCTGGGACAGGCTGTATAGGTGAGTGGTAATTAGTCTCATTCTGTCCGCCTTGATTTATAGCCCTCCCAGCCATGCGTGAAAGTGATCTATGGGTTGATGAGGTGGAAGCTCTACAAAAGTGCACACCTGTAAATCTGATGGCGTTTCGTGTTTTTAGGGAAATTCATTTTATTGTCTGGCAACTTGTGTGGAAGCGTTGCTGCAATCGCTTGCAACCAAACACAGTGTCTGGCATCGATTCGCAGTGCTGCTGTGACAGAGTAGGGACTATATTTAAAGAATGCTTCATGTATTTTCTTGTTCTTCTTCCCCTGATAGATCATGAACTTGTTTCTAAAGCTGTTGTATCTTTTCTAAACTTTGTAATCCTGGACTGAAAACCAGGGACCAACGCTTCACTTTCTCTTCAAGGTCACCTTCAGTGTTGAGTGACATGCCGTTAACATGACTTAATTAGCATCACATGTAACGTGACGTGAATTAGCATAGAGACTGCCAACCCACACCCCTCCATCACGGTACCCAGTGCCCCGGACCTCATGTGTGTTTTCCCTGCTGGAGGAGCCTGAGGCTGCGGGGCAGGGGAATGGGGCAGAAATAAATTGCCTCCACCTTTCCCGTGTCTCTTGAGTTTAACAGATGATAAGCTGGGGAAAGTAGGATATTGGGAAGGTCAGCTAGTTCCAGTAATTAGCAGGAGGGACTACACTGGAAAGGTTGAAGAAGGGGAGAGCGAGGGGGGCATGGCGGGAGGGGAAGAGTCCTCTTCGGAGGGGTGTAATGAATCACTCCTGCGGTGCTTTTTCTGACAGTACTGGGACTTTTTCCGAGCGAGGTCAAAAATAAAAGGAACGCCGTGTCTGTGTTGTGGAAAAAATGAAAAAAGTAAAATTGAATTAAAATTTCTTCCAGTAGAACTCCTTTCTCCAAGTGATCCTCACAAGCTCCCCCTCTCTAGAAAAGGAAAACATCACAATGCATTTTTTTCATGACACCCATTAGGCTTCATTTCCGAGGATATTTTTGTGTTGTTTTGGATTTTCAGAGCCATTGGGGACGCTCCTGACCCACTGAGTTGCTCCCCCCGCTAAGCTGCTGTCAGTTTGGGAATCTCAAATCTGTTTTTAGCTCTTTCGCTGAGAACCTCTCGGGAAAGGGAAGTAGCTTAGTAGTACGTTCACAGGATTGAAATGGCACAAATCTTTGTCGTGATTTAACGATTGCCTTGTTTCTTTCTTTTGCATTCAACAACGTGGAGTGCCTCAGGGCTCACCTGTGGGCCATATAGACTTTCCCTTTTCATCAGCATATATTGCTGAAATTAGGAATGTTTTAATGTCTCTTACTGGTCTCTTTGATAGCACGGAACAAACCTGCGTATTATCATTTTGTGTGTATAGTATTTGGATGCATTATTAATGAAGTCATATTATTTTTATAGCGAAGTATTTTCGAGTCTTTCGAAGGATTTGTGATTGTTTTTCATTTGAATTGTTTCAAATTTACTTTATAAAATGATCAGGGTCACATGACCATGATGAAGGTCATTTTAGGGCACGGACGTGTGCACGACAGATATAGGTCACTTCCGGGTGTCTAAAGTGTAGTAAAAGAACGTAAGGAAATGTGTAATTGGAGAACAATAATGCATGTCATAAGAACCTCATGCATTTATTTTTTTTCCCCAGACAGTATGGCATTGTACAGTATGTAGGCTAATGGATGTACAGCACAGATTATGCCTTGTTCTAGTACACTGAAACTAGGTTTTCAACGAGAGAAACCCCAGTCTCAGCGTAATTTAGTCTAGAAATAGAGCTGATCTGTTTCTGGGAAAATGGTCCTGTAAAAGGCACAGTGCCTCAGTTGTTCATTAACCTTAGGCCAGGCATCATGGGAGCACAGCAGTGACAGATGACGGGTCCCTCTGACATACAACCAGCGACGTGTACACAATTGGAAATGTGACAGATACAACAAGTGTGTAACAGAGTTGCAGAATGCCGTATTGCAGCTATATTGCTGCATGTTGCAACCGTGTTCTGCCTCACTGTATATTAAAAAAATAGTGAAACCCACTTTTTGTGACTAAAGATTCGGCCTGTTTTGCTGTCAGTGACCCAAATGCCTTCAAAGCACCCGCAGAGACGTGTCTGGAACATCAGAGCAGCTTTCTATGATATCACTGTTGCAAAAGCCAGTGTGGTAACACATTTACAGACCATTTCACTACTTTTTGAAGCAAAACACACATTTAAAGCGCAATTAAGCCATTTTGTAAAGCAAAAAATTTTTTTCTAATTTCTGTTCTCGGTGAAATTCCGTCACTTTGGTCAAAAGAAGACATTTTGTGGCCACTGTGGTTCAGTTTTGCATGCAGGCACCAAAAAATGACAGCGGTGGCCTAGTTTTTAGGGACTAGGTGCCAAAATCGGAAGGTTGTGGGTTCAAATCCTGGAGCAGTGGGTTGCCCTGAGGTACCCTTGAGCAAGGTATCGTCCTCAACACTGCTCCCCGTCTGCCGGATGCATGGCTGGTCACTGATGCGGTTGTGTGGCAATTAGTCACTTTCACTGTCACTTTCACTTTGTATTTTAGCTTAGTACTGGAGTATGATTTAGACTACTTAGTACTGGAGTATGATTTGGAGTATTTAGACCAGTCGACGAATGTTCCAATCTCTGAGGAAGACCATGTCCATCTTGGACAAATAAGAGAAGTATACTTTTCTTTCGGCTGCTCATGTTTCTGGGTCACCACAGCGGATCATCCGTTTCCATTTCTTCTTGTCCTCTGCATCTTCCTCATTCGAACCGACCACCTGCATGTCTTCTCTCACCACGTCCATAAACTTCCTCTTTTTTAGCAGCTCCATCTTCAACATCTTCCCAATATAATGCTTGTCTCGTCTCTCCTCTGGACATCTCCAAACCAACACAACCTTGCTTCTCTAAAATAAGAAAAGTATTTGGTGAAGACCGGACTGAGTTGCTTTCTCTCTTCCAGCCTGGGTGAGCCGTGTGAGAAACCGCCACAACAAATTAAAGCAACCATCTGGAAAAAGATGTGTCTGTGAAATGCATGTGCCTGTTTAAAGCAGAAATTGCAACTGCAAACCTGTCTATGGGGTGTCAGGGTTCTATTAGTGCCAAGTTAATGAGACTTCACTTCCCTACCCTGGGTTTTACATTACTCCACTTGTGTGTGTGTGTGTGTGTGTCTGAGAGTGAGTGTGTTTGGTCATTTTGTAAAGTTATGTGTGCATTTCATCAACATTACTGCTATGCTTGGCTGTGTTTTGAGTCACAGCAGAGTTTAATTTGACTGGGACGAGGACGTATTACATCCTTCTGTCTTTCCCCAACGGCCTGATGTGTCCCTCCTTTTTTAAAGAGGGTAAAAGCATAGCTGTCGAATCCTGGACCCAGTTACGGGAACATGTTGGATGATGGATGTTCGTTTGGATGGGGCAGCGGTGGCCTAGTGGTTAGGGAGTTGCCCTCACATCGGAAGATTGTGGGTTCGATTCCCCTCTCCAGTAGGTTGCCCTGAGGTACCCTTGAGCAAGGTACCGTCCCCATCACTGCTCCCCGGGCGCTTTCAATAGCTGCCCACTGCTGCGCGGTGTTTGAGTGCATGGGTTAAATCCAGAGGTCCAATTTCATTGTGGTTCACTGTGTGCGGTGCTGTGACCTCGCAATGACAAGGGTTGTCACTTTCACTTTTTCACTTTCATGTCCTTACTTACAAGTGCATGATATAAACTCATATATAAATACTGGAGAACAATCTGGTTGACGTTACAAAGGAGCCCTCTGTTCTCTTCCACGATTGCACAGCGGAATGTCCCAAACAGATCATAGGAACAAATTAGTGGGCAAGATTTGAAAAATATGACATGAAATGCTGCGATAATGATGCGGTGTTGTTGTTTCTAACATGCAAGTTGTGCTGTTTACAAAGTGGCCACGACTGTGACATTCATTGCTCTGGTGCCAGAGTCCGTAACGTCAGCCGTTTGGCTGTTTGCCTCCAGTGTGATTTGCTTTAGCTCTAAAGCTGATGGAGCACAGGCTGCCCCCCGTCCAGACAGAAATGGATGCTCTGGTTACTGCATCTCCGTGTTGGTGTGTCAGAAAGCTTTGTCTGGGGGAGCCTGCTGGCGTTAATGTTTATTGATGCTTTTCAGGAAGCTGCTGCATTGAATGTCACTTCTTAACTGGGCAGCGGTGGCCTAGTGGTTAGGGAGTTGGCCCCGCATCCGAAGATTGTGGGTTCGATTCCCTCACAAGTAGGCTGCCCTGAGGTACCCCTGAGCAAGGTACCGTACCCGTCACTGCTCCCTGGGCGCTTTCAATAGCTGCCCACTGCTGCACGGTGTTTGTGTGCAAGGGTTAAAAGCAGAGGTCCAGTTTCGTTGGTGGTTCATGGTGTGCAGTGCTGTGACCTCGCAATGACAAGGGTTGTCACTTTCACTTTAACGCTGCTTCTTATCTAGATTCTTTCGTTGGAATAGCAAGCAGCAATACCCCAAGGTCCACCTCCACAAGGGCAATCTTTTTTTTGTCTAGCAGTTTTGTCAGCAAGCTTGATGTTGTATATTTAGGACGTTCCTCAGGGCTCACCAATGGGTCATGCAGAGTTGCTCTTTTTTAGCCTTTGACCCTGTTCATTTTACAGTGGCCTGGTGGTTAGGGACTAGGCTGCAGGATCGGAAGCTCATGGGCCAGTTGTTTGCCCTGAGGTACCCCTGAGCAAGGTACCGTCCCCATCACTGCTCCTTGGGCCCTGGATATGGCTGCCCACTACTGGACGGTGTGTGGGGGTTAAATAGGTTTTGGTGTGGTTCAATGTGTGCTTTGTTCACACTGACAAACAGTCTCTTGCCCTCAATCACTGGATCTGTTAAGGTCGTATGAAAAGTTCAGTCATGCTTCTCCCATGGAGGCATGAAATCCACTCCATCTCCTACTGATCTGCTGGTAGCTCACCTATCTTTACCCCTGGCATCCTCATCTCACTCTCAGCCGGCAGGCCAGCAGGCAGGCCAGCTTTTCACAGGGTGAGTGCTGCAACCCTCTTGGACGTGGTAATGGAGTTAACAGAGGCTGAAGTGCAGAAGCAGCCCTGGGCCACGCTGTTGGTGGTTTATTTAATAGTGCTTCGGGTTGTGTTCGTGTCTGGTGCGTCCTGCGAAAGCACTGGTAAAAGCTATCCTCTGCTATTTATATTTCAGCACGCTCCATGAATGATTTATGCGACGGCCGTACTGTAAGTCGTTCAGGAGTTTTTGGACGCCGCCGTCTGATCCGTGAGTGAGTATCGCTCGCTTAGCAAGGCCGACATATAGCAGCGCAGAGCTTTCATTCGAGGACGCGCCGTTCAAATGGCTTAAAAGGTTTGAGGACAAACGTTGAAGCCTGAATCCAAAGCCTGCGCATGTTTGTTGTGGGCACAGAAGGGAAGGGGGGTTGGGATGGGAGCACGGCGATTGAAGATTATACCTGGAACGATAAAAATGGCGAATAAGCTGTTTACTGAGATTGAAAATTCAGAGTGTGATTTGTTAAATGCGATTTTGAAAGGGGGACAAAAAAAAGGAAAAGCAAGACTGGCAGCTTGCAGAAAGAGATGAGCAGAGGGACACTTTGGCTCACTAACAGATGGGAAACATTAGGACTCCGCTAATCCTTTCAACACTGACACCAGAGTGTGTGAGAGGTAACTCACACCCTGCTGGGTCCGATAGCGCAGCGGAGAGCAACGGAGGACGGATCACGTCACTCAGGACCGACTCGCGCCTTCCGCTGGACCGCCTGTCCCACCTGGGTCAGCAGCACTGTTGTGTCTTAAATAACGAGGAGAGCTTGATAGAGCCAAGGCGAGGTAATGTGTTCCTGAAAGGAGTTCAACTTGGAGATGGTTTTAATGTGATCAGCCACATTATCTTTTGGACCAGCCCTGAGTGCTGCCTCCCTCCCTCCCTCCCTCCCGCCTCCTTGCTCTCTCTCCCTTCCTGCCTCTCCTCCTCTATCTCTCATTCTCAGGTAAGTGTGGGTGCCTGCGGTAACATTATGAGCAAGGCGAGTTCCATTAGCCCAAGTGCGCGGCCTCTTAATTTTTCATGAATTGCATCCGGATAAAAGGGAATAGCTGTAATCGAAACTGGCTCCCCACTCGCCTCGCTTTTCAACAGCCCTGATCATCTCTGAAGCAAAATCTGTGCCGTAATCTGGGGGGAGGGGGCCAATCCGGCGCCCCCACAGCGCACCGACACTCCATCACACGGACCAGATCCTGCTCAAGATGCTAAAGCTCCAATAAGTGGAATCGTCCCATCTTAAATGACAGAAGTGTCGGTTACGGTTCTACGGCTCTGATGCATCATATCACCAACACTGATGTTAAATAAGTGCTTTCTTTTTTTTTAGGAAAAAATGATCAGCAGGAGAGGAATATATATGTAGTATGTTTTACTATTTGCTACAGCATTTAGCAGATGCTCTTATCCAGAGTGACTTCCATTTCCTGATTACAGGGACAGTCCCGCTGGAGACACCTAGACTCGGAAAACCAGTGGTGGTAGTGCTGGAGGTGGGCGTTGAACCTATAACCTCTTGGTCTGTAGTCAAGAATGCTACCACTACTAGCATCTTGATCTAAATTGTCCCCAGAGTGTGAGTGTGTGTGTCTACCCTGTGATGGACTGGTGACCCGTCACTTCCTTTTGCCCTTCCAGCACCCCCGTGGCCCTAATTAGAACAAGTGGCTCAGAAAATGAGTGAGTGTGAGTGAGTAATTTACATCAGAATAAGTGGAGAATCAAAGGTAAAGCTCAGGTTGTCTCCAGGGATTCATTCTCAGCTTCAGAGTTGAGCAGCCCCACACAACGGTGAACTTATCGCTTCTGTAAAAATCTGCATATCATTCATCATTATCCTGAATGTTTTCTGACTTCCTGTAATTAAAAATACTTTCTAAAGTGTGACAAATTAAATAACAGTGTAAATAGTTTCCCCGCTTGTTTTCTAAGCTAACGGTGAGAAATAGTGTTCAGATGCACTGATCTGGGGCAGCGGTGGTCTGCTGTGTAGGGTCTGAGCCCCATAATTGGAAGGTTATGGGTCCGGTAGGTTACCCGGAGGTTCCCTTGAGCAAGGTACCGTCCCCATCACTGCCTCTGGATATGTGTGTGTGAAATACAGAGTTTGGTCGTGACTCACTGTGTGCTGTTCACAATGAAGTCACTTTCACTTTTTAAAAGCCTTGATCGCAGCAATAACCGTGACAACGGTGGGAAGGTAACGCAGTGGATTGAAGGTGCCCCGTCAGTGGGCAGTGCCTGGACGTCCTGCCAGCAGACCTGCAGTACTGTGTCCACTCTGCTCTCAGAACATGGTGCTTAAAGATTATCTCTGCAGCGAGGACGCAAGTCATGTAGATTAAGAGTAATCTGATTGCATAGAGGTACAAATTATAGCACTAAGGGAGGCGCAAGTAGGTTAACAGCCGGCCTGTGGAAGCGACCGTCTCGGAGATGATTGGTCAGTGACGGATTACGAGCTGGTGGATAATTACGAGGTTAAGCCCGAGGCCGAGCGCTGAACAGCTGTAGGGATGAGCGTGGCCCTTTTTAATGCACTGTTATGATATTGGAAATAATTCCCTCCGTTTTTTTTTCTCCTCCCTGTCCCCATGATTTGCAAATCGCTTTTTGAACTTGTAATCCATTTGGTCTTTCTGTACACAAATATGAATGATATTACGTGGGGCTTCATCCTCTGATTGAACATCCTATTTCTCAACCAGGCTAAAATATCAGGAAACAAGATCCAAACGGGGTTTCAGCTGGGAATACTTCACTGGAGCGACTCTTATTCCCACTTCTTTTTCTAGTTTTTCTTTTTGGGAGATCATCCTTTCATCCTTTTATACTTCCGTCAGTTCAGTGCAGTCCATGTCCTCACACTAGATGTTAAAAATTTAAAAGCCACTTTAGTGCAGGCTTGGGCAGTCGTGGCACAGTACCGGTTCTGACACAAGGATCCCGATATTATGTGACATATTCTGCTTTTTAATCACAGATGAATCAGCTGCTGTGTTTACTATCATTACAGAAGATTTATCCAGTCTTTGGTTTTGCTATTAAATGTTCATCCAGTGCACATTGACTTTAACTTTGCACGCACAATATTTTAAATCATTTTTTGACCGAATAATAAGGCAAAGGTGAACAAATCTATATTAGGCCCTATATATTTTTACCATTTTTTGCATTAATGTGTTAATTTCAGTACTTTTAGGAATGTGCTGTAGAACGTTTTCTACATATTCTCTCTGTTTTTGGCACAGCTAAAATATTTTGAAGAAACTTATTTTAACCAATTTTATTAAGGAAACAGTAAAAAAATAAACAAAAAAGTCGAATCTGAAAATCTATTTTATTTTTTTATTTAATCGATTTCACATTTAAATGAATTTTACTCTTTTTTTTTTTTTCATGCAATTTTACACTTCAATTTGACACTAATTTTTATAAATGTCCATGATAAAGGATATGTGGTGTGACACCATTTTAAAACCCCAATAACAGTAAGATTCATGCACTTTAGAGTTAATATTCATGTTACACTGTTGGAGCACCAAACAAAGCTCAGTGTGCCGTCTGAAGTCTTCATGACCCGCCAAGTGGAACGCCCATATAAGGCATTGTTTTTTGTCACTTCTGAGATTCTCACGTCACAGTCTGACTACATTGATGGTCCAAAAGTATGCAGACAGCCCATTTCCAAAACATGCACACGAATTGCAGCGTCAGGATGACTATGATAAATGGTTGCTATGGCGATTAAAACAACTTTCTTCCCTGCTGCCCTTGGGCAACCTTTAGGTCGTTCTGTTGAAGAGTGCCAAATGAATACGTGTGCAGTAATTAGCTTTTGCAGCATTTCGGTTCCATTTTGGCTCTAGATAAATTGTCTTCGGTTCCCAAAGGCACTTAACCTGTCTCGTCCTCCCCAAATCAAACAGTTTGAGCTCGTCCACCTGTCAGGGGCCGGATCTTTACATTCCCGTCTGTCCAAGGCGAGTGCAAAGTCTTGAATAATGACAATGGTGCAATTTTTAATATGTAAGACTTGTTTATTAAACCATTTGTGTGTATTTAACATCTGTATGCACACAACATTAACAACACTGTCAGTGAAGCATGTGATCTACTCCAGATCTAGTTGTCATGGGAAGGGAGACGACAGGCAGCAAGTGTGCAGTCAGTTCCTGAAGTTGATTGTGTTGGAAGCAGGAACAGGAAGTGTAAAGACCTCAGCGACTTTGAAAAATTGTGATGATGTCTGGGTCAGAGCTCCAAAAGGTCATGTGGGGGTTAGTACCTGCCAAAAATAGTGTAACGAAGGACAACCGGTGAACCAGGGAGGAGGTCATGGATAGTCCAGGCTCACCGATACACATGGAAAGCGATGGCTGGCCTTCCTGGTCAAATCCATCAGAAGAGCTTCTGCAGCACATGTTCCTGAAGAAGCTCACACGGGCTCTGATAGAGAAGCTTTAGAACCACACAGTGTATCGTGTCTTATCGAGTGTGTGTTTCAGTTCCTTCAGTCTGGAGAGGCAGTGTGATGCTCTGGGCCTGGGCCTTTAGTCCTGGACCTAAATGTCATTGCAGATCATGTTCCCCCTTCAGGGTGACGGTGTTTCCTGATATCAGTGTCCTCTTTCAGCAGGATGATATCCTGCTTCACTGCAAACACTGTTCAGGAACATTTTGAGGAACAAGAGTTTAAGTGTTGATTGTCCTCCAAATACCTCAGTCCCGTCGAAACTGGTCTGACCCACCAAGACCCCACCTACAAAAAGCTTACTTAAAAGAACCACAGCACACCTTCAGAGGTCTTGTGGAGTCCACGAAAGGTCAGAGCTGGTTTGGTGAGTCCTACAGAATGTTAAGGTGGTTTTAGCATTATGGTGGATCAGTTTATTTATTCATTTTGGATTCTTTTTCATATGTATATGTTTAAATACACGTGTGTGTGTGTGTGTGTGTGTGTATAAGAATATGCTGTATGTCCGTTATAATAATTACAAAATTATTAATTACTTTGTTTCATGAGGATGGCGCAATGGTTAGGATGCAGCGTAGAGGTGCAAAGGAGCAGTTTAAATACTTATAAGAGGTGATGAAGAGAGTGCAGGAAGGTTGGAATGGGTGGAGAAAAGTGACAGGAGTGATCTGTGACAGATGGGTACCAACAAGAGTGAAAGTGAAGGTTTACAGGACGGTAGTGAGACCAGATCTGCTATAAGGCTTGGAGATGGTGGAGCTGAAGGTGTCGGAGTTAAAGAAGAAGAAGATGTTCATTGGGTGTGACGAGGATGGACAGGTTTAGAAATGAGTACATTAGAGGGACAGCTCAGGTTGGACGTTTTGGAGACAAAGTTAGAGAAGCAAGGTTGCGTTGGTTTGGACGTGTCCAGAGGAGAGACGAGGATTATTTTGGGAGGAGGATGTTGAAGATGGAGCTGCCAGGAAAGAGGAGAAGAGGAAGACCAAAGAGGAGGATTATGGATGTGGTGAGCGAGGACATGCAGGTGGTCGGTTTGAAGGAGGAAGATGCAGAGGACCGGAAGTAATGGAGATGGAGGATAAGCTGCACGGACTCCTGAATGGGAACAGCTGAAAGAAGAAGAAGATTGTGTTTGAGTGTTTATAAATCCTGCTTGAGTAACAAACGTTCTCATGAAGCACTTCTCTTATTTGTCGTTGAACTCTTGGTGCTGCTCCAGTTGTCCGCGGAAGCTTTTTAGCAATTCACCTTAAACTCCTCGTTCTTCAGTGCTCTCAGCGGAGACAGAGCAGGTTAATTAAGATGTCCCTCAACAAGGTCATTTTAACCTCCGTGCCTAAATCTCTCTCTGCCTCCCTGATTACGTTATTCTCAGCCCATGCTGGGGGACGTTCTGTTGCCTGTGCTGTGTTACTGGTGGTGAGGCTGGGCCCATTTCCACCCCCTGCTGCTGTGGAGAATCTGTCCTGGGACACGCTGTGGGATCCAAATGTGTTAGAGAGTCATACAACCGCTCGTGTGCACGCAAGTCTTACATCGTGTGGATCCTTATACGGTCCGATAATCGATTGTAAAATATATAAAAATACAGTTAGGTCCATAAATATTTGGACAGAGACAACTTTTCTCTAATGTTGGTTCTGTACATCACCACGATGAATTTTAAATGAAGCAACTCAGATGCAGTTGAAGACTTTAAGCTTTAATTTAGTGGGTTGAACAGATGAGGAATGTGAAGAACTTAAGTTTTTTAACACAACCTCCGCCATGTTTTACAGATGATGTGATGCTTTGGATCATGAGCTGATCCGCCTTCTCCATACTTTTTTCTTGCCATCATTCTGGAAGAGGTCGATCTTGGTTTCATCTGTCCAAAGAATGTTTTTCCAGAACTGTGCTGGCTTTTTTAGATGTTTTTTAGAAAATTTCAATCTGGCCTTTCTATTCTTGAGGCTTATGAGTGGCTTCCACCTTATAGTGCACCCTCTGGATATCGATACTCCACCTCCTGGAGAGTGTTGTTCACTTGGTTGGCTGTTGTGAAGGGGTTTCTCTTCACCATGGAAATGATTCTGCGATCATCCACCACCGTTGTCTTCCGTGGACGTCCAGGTCTTTTTGCGTTGCTGAGTTCACCAGCGCTTTCTTTCTTTCTCAGGATGGACCAAACTGTAGATTTTGCCGCACCTAATATTGTAGCAGTTTCTTGGATGGGATTTTTCTGTTTTAGCAGCTTAAAGATGGCTTGTCTCACCGCATGTTGTCTGTTCACAGCAAAATCTTCCACAAGCAAGCACCACACCTCAGATCAACTCCAGGCCTTTTATCTGCTTAATTGATAACGGCGTAACGAAGGAATGGCCCACACCTGCCCGTGAAATAGCCTTTGAGTCAATTGTCCAATTACTTTTGGTCCCTTTATAAAGAGGTGGGGGCAGTGGTGGCCTAGTGGTTTGGGCGTTGGCCACATGATCAGAGGATCGGGGGTTCAAACCCCTTCCCAATAGGTTGCCCTGAGGTACCCTTGAGCAAGGTGCCGTCCCTGTCCCGCTCCTCCCTGCAATGGGCTGGCGACCTGTCCAGGGTGCGTCCCCCGTCCTCGCCTTGTGTGCGCTGGGTTGGACACCAGCACTCCCCTGCGACCCCGTTTGGGACAAGCGGCAGAAAATGGATGGATGGATAAAGAGGTGGCACATGTTAAGGAGCTGGAGCTCCTAAACCCTTCATCCAATTTGAATTTGGATCCCCTCAAATGAAAGCTGAGAGCCTACACATTATGTCCACGTCCAATATAGAACTATAATTGGAACATGTTTCAGTAAACAAAAACAAAACTTGTCATTGTCTAAATATATATGGACCTAAATGTATCTTCGTTTTTACTCCTCCAGACCTGAAAAAAACGCTATATCGGATTATTTTTATAATGTATCATGATAAGTATCAGCAGAGAACATTGTAGCATCGTGCACTCCTGTTTACTTGAAGGCATCCGTCCCATTTAGGACACTGTCAGGACTTAACAGCGAGCCCTCTGGCCTGGAAGGCACCTCATTATCAGGCTGAGTGAAAGGCCTTCCTAATCTCCTTTTGGCCTCACAGGGAGACAAGAGCAGACCTCCCCTGAGGAGGTGGGGAGGCTTTTATGCCCTCCGCTGAATGTTGAATGGAGAAAGGCCAGGCAGGCCAGACCTGTCAGGAGACGAGCTATCAAAACGCACTCTCCCGTCCTGTCCCCTGGAGCAGGGACTCATACAGTGTTTTATTTATCAGTAACGGGGTCACGTTCTGTTCCTGTCGGGGAGCTTCAGAAAAGGAAGATGTTCAACCCTGACCTGCTGTCCCACTCCCCTCCTCAACCCCAGAGGCGGCTGCTCAAATACACAAGTACAAACTGCAAATGTTTACTCTCCATAGTCTTCGCTTTCCCTCGATGGTTTTTTCTTTCCTTCTTTCTTTCTTTCTTTGTCCTCCATTGACTTTATTAACGTTCTATTTATAAATCCCCAGTGTCAGCATGTGGAGGAGAGCGGTGGAGTTACATATATACCACTGTTCTAAATCAGGCTGCCAGGAACATTGTATCATCATTGTCCGCTACCCTGAATAGTCCTTGTATATTGATGTTTATGTTCTCCGGGGCGGTCGCTTCTGTCAAGGTGACTGCTGGCCTCTGAAATGGAAGCCGCATGTCATATCGCCGAGATATATCATTACAGTGTGCTGGCTCAGGCAGCGCAAGGGCATTCAAACCCACAGCAGTGTGGAGAACTGCTCTGCACGAGTGGAAGGTCTTTAATCGGGTCAGAAGCCTTTGTAAACTGAATGCACTGACGTTGATACCAGGACCAGGCTAATGTCCAGCAGATTTCTGTCCCAACAAATTGGATTCTGTGAATAGTCAGTGAATGGAACCCCGCCACTAGGGACGCACAAGCCAGTGTAGTTCATTGTGCCGGTTCCAAGCTTTCCAACTTTTGCAAAATCAATATGTAGACAATGAACCAGACTTCCATACTGGATCGGTCGAGGCCCGGGTTAACAACGAGCAGTGCTGGTGGAAATCGGGCTACTGTTGGCCAACGGAGAAGAAGAAGAAGAGGAGGAAGGCATGTCTGGAGGGAGGAGAGTGGAAGTGAGAGTAGGAGCTTTGAATGTTGGCAGCATGACTGGTAAAGGTAGAGAATGAGCTGATATGATGGAGAGAAGGAAAGTTGATCTTCTGTGTGAGAGACTAGATGGAAGGGGAGTAAGACCAGGTGTATTGGAGGAGAGTTTAAACTGTTCAACCATGGTGTGGATGGAATGAGGAATGGGGGAGGGGTTATCCTGAAGGAAGAGTATGTGGAGAGTGTTTTGGAGGTGAAGAAGGTGTCAGGGAGGGTGATGAGTTTGAAGCTGGAAGTTGAAGGTGTGATAATGAATGTTGTTAGTGCTTATGCTCCACAAGTTGGTTGTGAGATGGAGGAGAAAGAAGAATTCTGGAGTGAGTTAGATGAAGTGATAGAGAGTGTACCCAGGGGAGAGAGAGTGATGATTGGTGCAGATTTTAATGGTCATGTTGGTGAAGGGAACAGAGGTGATGAGGAGGTGATGGGTAGGCATGGTGTCAAGGAGAGGAATGCTGAAGGTCAGATGGTTGTAGATTTTGCTAAAAGGATGGAAATGGCTGTAGTTAATACTTATTTGAAGAAGAGGGAGGAGCACAGGGTGACGTATAAGAGTGGAGGAAGATGTTCACAGGTGGATTATATCCCTTGCAGGAGGGTCAGTCTGAAGGAGATTGGAGACTGTAAAGTAGTGACAGGGGAGAGTGTAGCTCAACAGCATAGGATGGTGGTTTGTAGGATGACCTTGGAGGTCAAGAAGAGGAGGAAAGTGAGGGCAGAGTTGAGGATCAAGTGGTGGAAGCTGCAGAAGGAGGATTACAAGGTGGAATTCAGGCAGGAGTTAACACGGGCACTGGGAGGTGTTGAAGATCTACCGGATTGCTGGGAAACAACTGCAGAAGTGAGAAATGCTAGAAATGTACTTGGTGTGACATCTGGAAGGAAGAAGGAGGATAAGGAGACCTGGTGGTGGAACCCAGAAGTCCAGGAGTGTATGTAAGAAAGCAGTGGCAAAGGCCAAAGATAAGGTGTTTGGTGAATTGTATGAGAGGTTGGACAGTAAAGAGGGAGAAAAGGACCTTTACCGATTGGCTAGACAGAGAGACAGATCTGGGAAAGATGTGCAGCAGGTCAGGGTGATTAAAGAAAGAAATGGTAACGTACTCACAGGTGAACAGAGCGTGTTGAGCAGATGGAAGGAGTAATCTGAGGGGCTGCTGAATGAAGAAATTGAGAGCGAGAGAAGATTGGATGATGTGAGAAGAGTGAACCAGGAAGTGCAGCAAATAACCAAGATGGAAGTAAGGGCAGCGATGAAGAGGATGAAGAATGGAAAGGCTGTTGGACCGGATGACACACCAGTAGAAGCATGGAGGTGTTTAGGGGAGATTGCAGTTGAGTTTCTCACCAAATTGTTTAACACAATCTTGGAAAGTGAGAGGAGCCTGAGGAGTAGAGAATAAGGGTGATGCACAGAGCTGTAGTAACTATAGAGGGATAAAGTTGATCAGCCACAGCATGAAGTTCTGGGAAAGAAAAGGAGCAACCAAAAGAAGAAGTGGGGAAGGAATTCATTATTAGTGCTCAATCAGACTTCCTGAAAGATGTTATGAGACTTTATCATCATTAGACTCTTGTGGAAGTTCAACTGTTTCCTTAGGTCCAGGTCTAAACTCCTGATAACATGCAGGTAATGATTTGGACCTGACCGGGGCACCCAGGCACCTAGGGCAGAAGGGAGCAGTGGTCTATAATGAAACCCAGAGAGAGCTGGAGGACTGACGAGGTCTCAGTCTGTTTAGTCCTGGGTTAAAGCCTGGTTGTGAATTTTGGCTTTGCGCAGTAAACTCAGCCAAATTTGGAAACAGAGGCTCGAGAAAAGCAAAGTTTGTTTTGGACCTTGTGGCCTCCCGTTTGGGTGTGAACGCTTTAAAGAGGTGCGGGCAGAGGAAGTCTCTTAAAGGGGTAGTTCATCAAAAACATACACAGTTTCTTCCCATTTAACTCAAATGGAGTCAGTCAGCCAGGACGGCCCAAAATCTCTGGTTTGGCTCCGAGTAGCCGTGCATGGACTGCAAATCTTTGAAATGACTTTAAAGTGGACTCAGGTCAGCCTTGCTCCAGGATTAGAGGATGTGGGTTGGCTTGGCTTTAAGGCCAACCAGGAGGTAAATTAGGACCTCCAGTCCTAAAGTGCATGTCTTTGGACTGTGGGAAGAAACCGAAAGTGAAGCGAAAGCGACTAAATGGGAACACGCAGTGAAACTGGACCTCTGCATTTAACCCATGCACAAACACACACTGTGCAATGGGGGCAGCTCTGAAAGCGCCCGGGGAGCTGTGACTGGGACGGTACCTTGCTCAAGGGTACCTCGGGGCAAACTGCTGGTAAGGGGTTTGAACCCACAATCTTCCAATTCTGTGGACGACTCCCTAAACACTAGGCCACTGGGCAAACTGGCAACCCATCCAGAGAACTCCACGCAGAGGGTCCGGCTGGGAATCGGACTCAGAACCTTCTGACTGAGGCGACTGTGCTAATGAATTCTTAAGTAAGCCAGGTATCAACAGCTGAGGAATAAACTAGAGGTACAAAACTGAGAAACCTTTAATTGAAGTTCTTTGCAAAACATTTAATCATGAGAAGGTCAGTCGGATTTTGCCTAGCGCTTTGTTTTGTGCACTCCTTCATTATGTTAAATAAATAAATAAATACATCTCTGGCTGAAAGCTACATATTAACCTACACGGGACTGGAAGACTTCTGTTCAGGACATGTTTACTGTCCCCCTTCATTCATCTGTGCTGAGCTGTTTGTTTTCCTCTCTGGTCCAGCTGGTGGGAACGGGTGAGGGTAGTGTTAAGTCTCTTGTACACACTCCTACAGCGAGTGTGTCACTCTTTTCCATCCCGTCTGCCCACCGACAAAGCGCCCAGCTCTTGTTTTGTTTTTTGTTTTTTTGACTGTGCCAGCTCCCATCAGCAGGAGGAGGTTTGTTCTTGAGTCTGGAACGGTTCCGCAGGGCAGGATGCTCCAGACAACCCCGTGTTTGGATTCTTAGTCATGAAACTGGGAGAAACACCCGCTTCTGTGGGCAACTGCCGATCCTCTGCCTCCCATCCTGCGTTTGGCAATCGCTCGGGGAGCAATGACAGGGACGGTACCTTGCTCAACAGTGTCTTTGGAGGGTTTCTGAGTCTGACGGTAATAAATCCAGTGAATCAGCAGGGTGTAGCTTTTATAGCCTGATGGCATTTATTTTGGACTGATTTTAAGCCAGAATAAATCTGCAAAGTATGTAGTTTCAAGAGTTTGACAGTAATAACTGTGGAGTGATTTAAATCCAGTATGAATCTGCTGTGAATCTGTCGTGACCTTTTTCCAGTCTGACTTAATAATGGAGTGATTTTAATTCAGAATAAATCTGCAGTGTGTAGTTTTTACAGTCTGGCTAATGAAGTGGTTTTAATCCAGTAGGAATCTGCTGTGAAGTTTGGACACGGTTTGACAGCATGGTGTGATTTAAATCCAGGATTGAACTGTAGCGTGTAGTTTTAATCCCAGGTTTCTCTGGGAAATAACAAAAATGTAACTTCATCCTGAACCAGTCAGTCAGTCAGATCATGAGAAGCTTCACAAGCGGTTCTGATAAAACTCCTCAGATGGAGCTTCAGGGTGTTTGTGTGGCTCGGTGGAAGGTGTGGAGTGTTTAGTGTGTGTGTGTGTGTTAGGGTTTGTGTGTGTGTGTGTAATCAGGCTGTGCTGCGTCGGTGAGCACTGCTGTGTTTCGCTCTGATCTCTTAATGAAGGGCACATCTGGCAGCAGCTGCAGGCAGAACAGGCCTGTACCCATCTATCTCTCTCTCTTTCTCTCTCTCTCTCTCTCTTTCTCTCTGTCTGTCTCGGTCTCTTTCACTCTCTTGCTCTCTTTCTCCCTCATTTCTATCCTTTTTAGCACTTTTCTCTCCTGTCTCCTTCTTTCTCATCTTGTTTTTTTTCCTCACTCTACTTTTCTCTTTCATCCTCTCTTTTTTCTCTCTCGTTATATATTATATAATTGCTCTCTTCTCTTGTTAATGACACTTTTAGCATTTCAACACGTTCATGTATTAATTGGTCGCCCCAATAACACGCTAAAAGTCCCATCAACACGCTCCAGGACTCCAGGATTGAAAGGTTGTAGGTTCAAATCCTAGACCAGTAGGTTGCCCTGAGGTATCCTTGAGCAAGGTACCATCCCCATCACTGCTCTCCGGGTGCTTTACATAGCTGCCAGCGGCTGCACAGTGTGTGGTGTAAAAGCAGAGGCAGCATCTTGTTGTGGCTCATTGTGTGCTGTTTCACAATGACAAATATTCACTTTCACTTTCACTTAAGCAAGTCTATCAGAGATTCCTGAGCACCTCCACACAACGGGAGTTTGGAGTGTGATGATTTAACAAACTGGAGAACTACGAGGATCCATCACCAAGCTATATAGTGTTGTAGCGCCCGTGCTAAAGCATGGCCTCTCGGCTGATGGACGCCGGGGTTTGGAGAAAGCTGTACGTTTCATTTCCAGTGATCTGTTGCTGTAAATGTGCAGATGCTGGTCTGGCTGAATTGCTGCTTTCAGACCTGTGTGGTCGCTGATGTTTTTCCCACTAAGCAGATTTAATCTGTGCTCCTTTTCCATTGCTCAGCATCTCTCATTGAGCCTCCTAACGGCCCTGAAGGGCTCGGAGCTCCTGATCTTATCTCCCTCTTGATCTTCACTCCTCTGACTTTCCGTCGGCCTTCAAGCCTGAATGGACATTGTTCTGGCCGTCACAAGATCAGATGCACCAAAACCAAATTTCCCTTCTACTCAGACTCGTGACCAAAGCTAAAGACGACCTCTGTCTGAGGACGGCGTCGGGTGGAGGATTCTTCACTTCCACCTCTCTCTCTCTCTCTCTCTCTCTCTGTCCCTCCATCCTCTCTCCCATAGAGTGTTTAAGGGACAGATAGAGAAGATTCTTATCATTAACGCACCATCACTCCTGACATCACAAGCCTTCATCACACACACACACACACACACACACACACACACACAGTGTACAGTGATTAGGTCAGGTTTGTGATGTTGTTTGCTGGGTGAGCTCAGAGCTTCCAGAGAAAAGCTTCAGAGTTTAGATGGGTCACCATCTGGAGCCATCTCGAGTCTGTTTTTAGCTTCAGGTTACTTATAGCGAGAGTCTCAGTCTCTCTTTCTCT
Organism: Hepsetus odoe; assembly: GCA_017165825.1. Taxonomy (NCBI): domain Eukaryota; kingdom Metazoa; phylum Chordata; class Actinopteri; order Characiformes; family Hepsetidae; genus Hepsetus; species Hepsetus odoe. Next base: position 3,524,036 of record CM029369.1, read on the forward strand.
CTCTGTCTTACTTTTTATCTGATTTTACAAGTAAATAATAGTTTCCATAGCGATTTGATTCAATTGCATCCCTCAATAAAGGCAGAATGGAGAAAATATATTCCCTTTAAAAATGGTTTTTCAGCATTTAGGAAATATTTCAGGTCGGTTTCTGTTACCTCTCCAATATATTCAAAATTAAAATGTCTTTTTCTAAAAAGAGCTATTTGGATCGAAATGTCTTGTGGGAGTTTTAGAAGTGAAACATAAGTGGCAACACTGTTGGTGCTTTTCAGATGGGAGCATTTTATCTTTTAATGCATTACATTTTCCATTAACCCTGAAGTGAACTGCAGTTCTGACCCCTGCGCGTCTCCGCCTGCTGTGGTTAAAGACTGTTTCATTACCTCTAATGTAACTTCAGTATTTCATACCCCTGAGTCAGGGGTTAATGAAGTGTAGGACACTGACAGTCTACCTCTACCATCTCCAAAGGTTTGAAGGATCTGGAGACCAATTTTATTTATATATATATATATATTTTATATATATAATATAATCCACCATTCCCACAGTTCTGGAATGTTTTCCCTCATCCACACTCTTCTGGATTGTTACTCCTTTATCCACTCTTTTCTAGACTGTTACTCACTCCTCCTCACTGTTCTAGACTGATACTCCCTCAACCACACAGTTCTAGGCTGATATGCCCTCCTCCTCCTCACTGTTCTAGACTGATACTCCCTCAACCACACAGTTCTAGGCTGATATGCCCGCCTCCTCCTCACAGTTCTAGACTGATATGCCTGCCTCCTCCTCACTGTTCTAGACTGATACTCCCTCAACCACACAGTTCTAGACTGATATGCCCTCCTCCTCACTGTTCTAGACTGATAGACTGCTCCTCCTCACTGTTCTAGACTGATCGCTTCTCGGCCTTTTGGCTAAGATCAAGTGTAGTATCTGTTCTTATCAGTTTAATATCTGATACGTCCTCTATATGAGGACTGCATATTAAATTGATTTTTAGAACAGGGAGACGGTAAAGGAGCTTGCTCCATCCGTTGCATGCATCGACCTGGTATTGCAGTATTTCTGGGAACCTCAACCACACAGTTCTAGACTCATACTCCCTCATCCGCACTGTCCCTCATTACTTCCAATCACAGAACAATCACAGCTTTTCAGCCAGTCAGCCTGATAGATTCATGATGAAGAAATGACATGATGACGGTACCATGCTCAAGGGTACCTCAGGGCAACCTACTGCCCTGGGAATTGAACCCACAACTTTCTGATCCTGGGGCCAACTCTCCCAAGTGAAAACTATGAACTTTCTTAACTGGATTTACTTTGGAAGTTCGGTTCCAGCATTGGAGCCACGGCCCACACTTGGTTCTGCTTGTGTGGTAGAAAGATGTGTCCGTCTATATGGGGCCTGAGTGCTGCACTGACTCTGCTGTTCTGCTGGCTCCGGTCTTTACTCCCTGAACTTGTCCAGCTGGGACAGACTGGGGGGTTTGGGAAGAAATAAAATGCCTTGCTCCTACAGAAATGTCGAGAGGTGAGGCTTTTTGCCTGATATTGATCTCTTCAAAGTTCAGCGGTGATCCATGAGCCCCTATGTTTCTGCTGTACACTCACACACACCAGCTATTCTTTTTGGGCCCTGCAGGCAATTTCCACTCACCCCACTTCCTACTTTAATGCATTACATGGGACATTCATCTTTAAATTGCTGATATTTGGGGTGTATGTTCATGTAGCTTTCGAATATGATGGTTCCAGAGAACTTGGTGAATTGTTGCCTCTTGGTGCCTCCAGCAGGTCTGAGTTTTTCATTGAATTTGATGGACTGCCACAAAGATTGTGAGCTTCTGTGAGTTGGTGTATGTGGAAGTGTGCTGCTCTAGCCTGGAGGAGTGTGAGAAAGCACGTAGTAACTGCAGTGTCCTGTGGCCTGGCTGGACGATTAGCTGAGCACAGAGAGAGTAAACCAACCAAACCCTGTGCAGGGCACTTACTGTAAACCCACCCTACACTGTCACCCATGCTGCACTAACCGTTCTCCACTGTACACCATGTTATCTGTATACTCTTACTCTACCTGAACACCCCGATTACCCCACCCTACACTCAGTTGCCCCAGCTATACAGCCGTTTTCATTATAATCCTGTCTGACCACTACTGTATACAGTTACCCCCTTTTTCAACTATATACTCTGTTTCTTGATTATGCCCTATATACCCATACCCAATTTTAAACCCTCCTTTCACCCGCATACTCATTTACCCCAACCATACATTGCTTTGTCATTATACACCCTGCTACCCCACTATACACTAATTTACCCCAATTGTAGACCCTGTTGACCCATAATTATGTTTATTATCCCTGTATACTCTTACCCCAGCCCAACCTACCACTCCCATACACTGTTAGACCAGCTAGAAACCCTGTTACCCCTAATCACTTTTACCTTAACTCTACACCCTGCTTTCCCATTTTATACCCTGTTACCCCATTACCCTGCTATCCCAATTGTATACTCTCCTACCACACTCCTTTAACCCAACCATACACTTTTTGTATCATTATACGCCCTGTTGCCCCTTTACAATATTTGTTACCCCTGTAAACGCTACACCTATACATTAAATTACCCCAGCCAGAGATCCTGTTATGCCATGTTACCCCTAGCCACTAGCCACTTACCTCAACTGTACACCCTGCTTCCCCATTATATATCCTGTTACCCTTTTAATCAAACTGTATACCCTGCTACACCAATATACACTAATTTACCCCAACCGTAGACCCTGATACCCCGAATTATACACAGCTCAAAAAAATGAAAGGGACACTTTTTAATCAGAGTATCAGGTCAGTTAAACTTGTGGGATGTTGATCTGGTCAGTTCAGGATCAGAGGGTGTTGTTTATCAGTGTCAGCTGTTTTGGTGCACTAAAGGGACAACAAAGGTGCACTAAAGGGACAACAATGAGGCGACCCCAAAAACAGGAACGGTTCTGCAGGTGGAGGACACAGACATTTTTCCCTCCTCTTCTCTTTTTGACTGCTTTTCAGTAGTTTTGTATTTGGTTAGGGTCGGTGTCACTACTGGTAGCATGAGGAGATACCTGGACCCTACAGAGTTTGCACAGGCAGTCCATCTCCACCAGGATGGAACATTGCCAGAAGGTTTGCTGTGTCTCCCAGCACAGTCTCAAGAGCATGGAGGAGATTCCAGGAGACAGGCAGGTACTCCAGAGCTGGACAGGGCTGTTGGATGTCCTTAACCTATCAGCCGGACTGGTATCTGCTCCTTTGTGCAAGGAGGAACAGAAGAGTACTGCCAGTGAGTACTCCTGATGCATGCCTTGTGTGGCAAGAGTATGCAGGCAGTTCCTGCAGGATGAAGGAATTGATTGGCCTCCATGCTCACCCTGACCTAAATCCAATAGAACATCTCTGGGACATCATGTTTAGGTCTATCCAACACCGCTAGGTTGCACCTCAGACTGTCCAGGAGCTCAGTGATGCCCTGGTCAGAATCTTGGAGGAGATACCGTAGGACACCATCCATCATCTCATAAGGACCCCCAAAGTTGTCAGGCGTGCATAAAAGCCCGTGGGGACCATACAAACATTTCAGCAAATTGGACTCGCAGCCACGTCAGTTTTTCAGTTTAAATTTCTTGGTGACTTCCATTTCAGTGTGGCGATCCAGCAGGATTTTATTTTCCAATTGAGATCTGGAGAGGTGGTGAAATTCTCTTCGATGGAAAGGAAGACTCAGGGTCAACGAGTAACGGCGAGTTTGAAAGAGAGGTAAAGAAGAGCGAGCAGCCGGGTTGGAATGGGTGGAGAAGAGTGGAGGAGTGATCTGTGGCAGATGGGTACCAGCAAGAGTGAAAGGAAAGGTTTACAGGATGGTAGTGAGACCAGCTATGCTATACGGGTTGGAGACAGAGGCGCTGATGAAAAGACAGGCAGCAGAGCTGGAGGTGTCGAAGTTAACGATGCTGAGATTCGTATCAGGAGGGACGAGGATGGAGAGGACTAGGAACCAGTTTATTAGAGGGACAGCTCGGGTTGGACGTTTTGAAGACAAGGTTAGAGAAGCGGCTGGTTTTGGACGTGGGGACCATACAAACATTTCAGCAAATTGGACTCGCAGCCACGTCAGTTTTTCAGTTTAAATTTCTTGGTGACTTCCATTTCAGCGTGGCGATCCAGCAGAATTTTATTTTCCAATTGAGATCTGATGTGTTTTCAAAGTGTTCCTTGAATGTTTTAGTCTTAATTACCCCTGTAAACCCCTGTCTTACCCCAGCTGTTCACCCTGCTATACCCAGCATTAATGTAGATTTCGCTTTAATGTTTAATTTAATCTTCAACTGAATACCCAGTTATCTCCCACTGCTAATTAACACTCCCGAACATTCTGTTACCCCAGTTCATCCACTGCTGCCAGTCTGTCCCCTGCCCTGATCCATAATATCCCCATTACTGTAATCCCTCTTCTGCACTTTATGACCACTCTACACTTTATTACATTAAATGCACCCTTTAACCACTAATTTACATGCTATTAGCATAACGAGCAACTGCATGCCATATAACCCGTCTGTATTTGTGTCCACCGTCCTCGCCAGGCACTAGTGGCGACCCTCAGGGACGATCTTATTTTCCATATTCATGTTATGTTGTGTGGAAACATAATCAGTTGTTTCATTATTATGCTGAAGATACACCGCTGTACCTCTGAGTGCTGCCAAGCAGTGAAGGAGAAGATGATGATGATGAAGAAGAAGAAGAAGATGGGCCCATAGAAAGAAATTCTAAGAGGATCTCAGTAATTATTCGTCAGATTGAGGCACAAGCAGTCTCACCTCTGTATTCTTGAACGGCGTCCCCACATTAGATTATCTGTCTCCATTTCTTCCCGTCCTCTGCATCTTCCTCTTTCACACCGACCGCCTACATGTCCTCTCTCACCACATCCACAAACCTTCTCTGTCCTTGCAGCTCCATCTTCAACATCCTTCTCCTCATCTCTCCTCAGGACATGTCCAAACCAATGATGTCTCGCTTCTCTGACTTTGCCTCTGAATCGTCCAACTTGAGCTGTCCCCCTAATATACTTGTTTCTAATCCTGTCCATCCTCATCTCTCCCATCGCAAATCTCAGCATCTTTAACTCTGACTTTTTCATCTTTTCATCAGCACCACATTCTCCAACCCGTATGACATAGCTGGTCCCACTATTATCTGGGTCCAAAAGCTGATGTTCTACCGAGATCACACAGCTTGAAGCTTAAAGTGCGTGTCTTTAGTTTTGCTTTCGAGAAAGCCTTTTTTCCACCATGTCCCTCACAAACCCACGCACAGCGGTGCTTAAAAGTTTGTGAACCCTTTCTTCGGTATTTCTGCACAAATGTCCTAAACCATCATGACATTCTGGGGCAGCAGTGGCCTAGTGTTTAGACCCCAGGATCGGAAGATCGTAGGTTCGAATCCCAGAGCAGTAGGTTGCTCTGAGGTACCCTTGAGCAAGGTACTGTCCCCTTCACTGCTCCCCGGGTGCTTTCAATAGCTGCCCCCTGTTGCACAGTGTTTTTGGGTAAAATGCAGAGACCTCTTAATTGTTGATTTAATGATCCAATACTACAGATCTGTGAGTGGCAAAAGTATGTGAACCTTTGTTTTCAGGATGTGGCATGACCTTCCTGTGCAGCAGTAATATTTTTGGTAACTGTTGGTCAGTGCTGCACAGGAATCTTGCATCAAAGCACCCCGTGACTCTGGCTTGGAGCTGTTTCTCTTTTCAGTCACACTGATTGCTCATTTGCATGTTGCAGTTTTCTGCGATATCGTTATTGCTGAGACTCATGTTGAGATTACGTTTAACGGACGGTATAGTTGTCAAAAGACTTTGTAGACAAGGCCTCATAATCAGGGTTCATGTCCTGGACCAGTAGGTTGCCTTTAGCCACTCTTGAGCAAGGTATCGTGCCCATCACTGTTCCTTGGGTGCTGAAATGATTTTGGAATTCCCACTCAGATGCGTGGTATTCGATTATTTTCTTCATAAACTTGCCAAGTAGAATAAATCCTTCTTAAACTCCTCTTTATCTACTTTACTAGAGGAAAGCTGGAGGTTTTAGTTCAGGCTTATGCAGAGAAATGGAACAAATTGAACATCTTTTCACTCATTTTCAAGGATGAATAAACATGTTCCAGTAAAATTAAAAAATTAAATTGTAATTATGAAAAAAAACAAAGTCTTTTCCATTTATTTCCAACGTGTCTTCATATTAGTGGTGTAAACTGTGCTGATCCAGTTTTGAACTTACTTTGAGCAGTTTTGATTGTGCTGGATTATGAGCGATTAAAAAATGCATGAATTTTCAAGCATTTAGTCACGGAATGGGAAAAGCATGAAGGGAAAATAAGGTACAACCTCGGTTGTCCACTCCCTAAAAGTTCTAGTGATACCTGCGTTCTGAGGTTCTGCAGCAGAATGAGACCGCGCTACTGCAGCTTTCCCTCTGACTCTGTCCTCCTTTCAGCTGCAAAGTAGGACGAACTCGGGAAGCTTGGGGTTGCAGAGAGATGGAAAGTGATTAAAAAGAAAAATGGATTCTGTTTTTACTTTTGCTTACAGTTTTAGGCTGCTGAGTGGACGGGGGAAATGAATGAACGGAAAGGTTGGGGAAGTTAGTGGAAGTTTATCTGCAGAGGGATTAGAGTCTGCAGCTGCTCACAGAGATTATAGCGTCTGTGTTGGACGGATTAAACTGTCCAGAGAGGACCACATGGCCACGGAGAGCTCAGCCCGGACATTCACTCATACGCTGTCCCTATCACAATCCCACACACGTCCTTTCGTTCTGTCTCTCACACGCATTAATAGATATCACATCCATATCCATTTCTCCAGAGCGAAGCCGGAGTGTTGCACTTCCACACCTTGGATATCACCCGGCGCGTGCACTCCAGACCTCAGCGGCTTTAGAGCTGACCCTCCGCAAGCCCTCCCTTAACGTTTTGCTGCTTCTTGCAAATGTTAGGATTGGAAAAGCTCATGAAAATCCCAGCCGCCTGTTCCAGTGGGAAGTCTTAGTAATATGTTATGGCTGGCATTCTGCGGAGCGTGGGGATGGGGGAGTGAATCACTGCGGTGGTAATTCTGGTGTAATTATGAGCTCTCAGAGGTCCAGAGTGCACAACATGCACCCCTACTGCAAGAAAGTGTCCCGGGATGGCAAGAGAGGAGGGAACTGGTCTCCTTTACTCGTTTTCTGTCACTGCAGTGATAATGATTTTGGTAAATTTCCCATATATGAATAATCAATTTACACTACAGGCCAGAGATGCGATCTAAGAATATGCTGTTAGTGCAATTTAATGAATATGAGTGTATGTAAAAATAGATACACCTTGCCTCACTTCCTCGTTTTGGTGACGAGAGAAGCCTACTTTAGTCAAAACTTCTTTTCGAGCCCTCTGCTCAGCGGTGAGCTGTATTTTCTAGCCATTATATTATTTAAAAAATGCACTTTTAAGCTTAGATGCAGCTCAGCAGGAGATTCTTTTTATGTTTAATGAGGTAAGACATTCATGAGAGGCTGAGAGTGAATCATGAGTAGACCCTGGAGAGGTGGTGAAATTCTCTTCGATGGAAAGGAAGACTCAGGGTCAACGAGTAACGGCGAGTGTGGAAGAGAGGTAAAGAAGAGCGAGCAGCCGGGTTGGAATGGGTGGAGAAGAGTGGAGGAGTGATCTGTGGCAGATGGGTACCAGCAAGAGTGAAAGGAAAGGTTTACAGGATGGTAGTGAGACCAGCTATGCTATACGGGTTGGAGACAGAGGCGCTGATGAAAAGACAGGCAGCAGAGCTGGAGGTGTCGAAGTTAACGATGCTGAGATTCGTATCAGGAGGGACGAGGATGGAGAGGACTAGGAACCGGTTTATTAGAGGGACAGCTCGGGTTGGACGTTTTGAAGACAAGGTTAGAGAAGCGGCTGGTTTGGACGTGTCCAGAGGAGAGACGAGGAGCATACCAGGAGGAGGAGGTTGAGGATGGAGCTACCACGCAAGAGGAGAAGAGGAAGGACAAAGAGGAGGATTATGGAGGTGGTGGGAGAGGACATGCAGGTGGTTGGTGTGAAAGAGGAAGATGCAGAGGACAGGAAGAAATGGAAGCCATTTTCCTTGCCGCCACTTTTTTGTGACAAAGTTTGTTAGTGAGTTTGAAACCGAATAAATGAGTGAGAAAGAAGGCAAGTGTGTGAGTGAGTGTGTGAGGGAGGTTCCATTGGGTGCTTCACACCTTAAACAATAAGAAAGAGCAGCACTGTTTTCCTGACATTTCTGTTTTATTTAAACGCTGCACTAATAAACACATCTCCCTCTCTCTTTCCCTCTTTTCCTGCATGAGCGATGCTTTTGTAAGCAGGTGGGTTCCTTCATGAGGGTGACCGCTGGACACGTGAGGTCGAGCAGCTCTGTGACCACCTGACACACACACAAACACATACGTTTCCAATATACCTCACACACCTCTTCTGGTCGTGGCTCCTTGTGCTGGTTTTGGATGTAAACCCGTCTTCCTTTGTGTATGGTGATGCTGAACTGAGGAAGTGAACCAGTGGTTGAATTGTGGTTCAGATGGTTGGGATACAGTTTCTCCTTCCTCGTTGTAGATCAGACACGTTTCTTGTCTGATTTCCTTCCTTTCATTTTTGCTGGGCCAACAAGTGTAATTTACTATAAATCCCATCATAGTGTTTAGAGTTAAGACCCCAGGAAGGTCATGGGTTTGAATCCCAGACCAGTGGGTTGCTCTGAAGTACCCTTGGGCATGGGACCGTCCCCGTCACTGCACCCTGGACACTGGACATGGCTGCTAGATTGCGTTTATGGGTTTTGGTTGTCCTTTGCGATGGCATACAGTCACTTTCACTTCACTTTCACTTCATTTCAAAGTTCCTTTGCTTGTTTTTTAGCATCAACCCGCCAAAAGCAGGGACTAAACATTTCCTGAGAGCACTCGCCATGAAATTCACAGCATTGGGAAGAAAGTCCAGGTTAAAGTTGATTAGCAGAAAACGAAAAGTTGCAAATACAACACAACCAGCCAGAGAACCGTCCTAAAACGTACTATATGACCAGCTTCACAATGGGCACCAGTGGATGCTGGTCAGATTTCTCTTGGGCTGGAGACTCTCCAAGCCACACCAGTAAATTAGATCTTTTGTTCACTGTTGTCTTTCTCTCTGACGCCTCTCTTTATTCTCTCCTGTGCATGCAGGTATGAAAACCCCTCTTAGCCCCTCTCAGCTAATGGAGAACAGCCCTCCTTTCTTCCCTCTCCCTGGCTGCGGAGAGCAGGATGGCGTTAACAGCTTGGCCGACGGTCAGATGCATGAAAGGAAGAAACTGCTGTTTTCACTCTGCGAGGTCTGCAACATCCAGCTGAACTCAGCTGCCCAGGCCCAGACCCACTACAATGGGAAATCACACCTGCGCAGAGTCAAACAGCTCAACAACGGAGAGGTTCCACAGGCCGGCGCCAGCGGACCTCCACCACTGCCCACCCTGAGTACCAGCACCACCAGCAGCAGCAGCACAGGTGAGAATTTGTGAAAAACGTGAGGTGCACTGCACTCTTTTTCCAAAAGGCTTTCAGCGTCTACTTGCACTTTGGTCTTTCGTGATGGCTGCCATGTCAGATAAAGCAATCCCAAGATCATAACTTCCTGCCATGTCTTGACCTGGAGACTGGCAGCACTTGGACTATTCCAACCAGTCTTGGTTGATTTCTCTTCACCAGGTTTATTTGCATGTGCAAACCAGAGAGCTCTCGCATTCTATTGGCTGACGGCAAGGAGCATGCCGTGGGAGATGTCCCACTAGGCTGGAAAAAAGTCTGTTCTGATTGAAATCTTTGTCAGTGAGTTGTGGGGCTTCTTTGGTTCTAGATTATGTCAAAGGTTAGGGTTAGGGTTTGGGCCAGATTGTGTCAAAATTAGACCAGGCTTAAGGAAACTACCCGTATGATACGCACAAGCAGAAAGATCTGATTCAGCCCTTCTATAAAGCTCTCTGCTACAAGGTAGCAAGTTTTGCAGTGCAGTTTTTCATTGATCACATCATTAAAAAGGGATAGTTTAGAGCACTAAGCAACATCAAGTGAAGGTGAAGGAAGTGAAGGACCACCTTGCCAGTCGGCTGATTGGTCGCTGCAGAAAAAGCTTGTGATCTATGCTAGTTGATTACTTTGAGTTCAGCATTCAATGACATTTGTTGAGTTCAGGAAATCCAGAGTGCAAACAGCAAGCTTGTGGTAGTTTGGCGACCACATGAATATGAAGAGATTATATACAGCACTGTGCAAAAGTCTTGAGCCCCTCATTTGTATTGTTGAGGGACAGTTCTCCAGATCTTCCTGAAGGTCAAAATTTTGGCTCTCATTTTCCGTACGGTCTCTGTACCTGAGAGGGATCATCTCCACAGAGAACGGGAACCAAAAGGCAGCCGATGCCAAGGAAGAGCTTTGGGATGTCGTTCAGGAAGACCGGAGAACTTCCGGAAGTCGACTTGAAGACACAAAGCTCATCTAAGAGAGTTCAGGCTTAATAAAGGTGGTCGAAACCAATAATGACTTTAAAGCAGGTTAGATTGAAACTCTCTCTGTGTTTAAAACTGGTTTTACATGCATGTTTGAACCTATTTTCTAACAAAGATAAAGAAACGAGGGGCGTCTCGTTATTTTGCACAGTACCGAACGTCATCAGGATGTCTTATGGAGTGGATTTCTACATGAAGACCTTCTGGAATATGAAAAATTGGTTGTCAGTTTTGAAAAATGAACGTTGCTTGAGATCATGATATCTGAGCAAGCCCTGGAAGAACTTGAGCAAACATGGCTGAGGCAACTTGAGGCTGAAAAATGGGTGACAGGTTCAGAGTTCAAGTTCCTAGAAGATGCGGGAACTTCAGGCCCTGGGAATCTCTGCTTGCTTCCAGTATAAATAGCATTTTACCCAGTTCACACAAATGACCAAGAAAAGGAGGAGAGTGAGGTGCGTTGTAGCTAAAGACCTAAAGCACAGGTGTTTTCAGGTCTGGTGCTGTTTTTGTCTCCGAATGGAGGTATAGAAATCCATCCCCCTGCTGTTCCCTGCAAACTGGGAGGGAACCCTTGAACTGGTTACTGTGAAATGATTGTTGTGAACATATTAGCCCCCAGCAGTCAGTTTTATTGGTCATCTAGCGTGGTTCCTACAGGGAGCGACACATTGCTTACCAAAACTACATATAATATGCAGCAACATTTGCCCATAAGCATGAAAAAAAGCACAAAAAACCTCCTAACGCAGACGGACCCGGCGGCACACATGGGACGGGGATCCAGGTGCGAAGATTTTTGTAGGGATTGCAAAACGTCTCAACAGAGCAAACCTCAGCTCTGAACTCGGGGCTCTGGAAATATAGCCTGAGTTTACATTTGACTCACAAATGTGGCTCATCGTTCCTTCCAGCAGTTTCAGTGTTTGGTCATTTTTCCCCGTTTCTCTGCTCAGTTTAACTAAATCGTGTGGCAGTGTTTCACTTTGGGCCGGCTCCACAGGGAGGGTGCCGTGCCCCCTAAATCGGAAGGTCTTGCCAGCTCAGATTTGCATTTCTGTTCCTGCTCTCTCCAGCCTGCATTAATGCGACTGTTGATGGGAAGCTATTTTGGAGAATATTGGCTGATGTTGATATGACCAGATATAGCTTTTGCTACCATTTATGGTTTGGTTCACCTTCTACTGACTTGTTGAAAGTTTGCAGCTGCAAGTTTTTAATGGATTCTGGCCATTAAAATCATCATTTTTTTTTTTGTATTTTGTTTTAATGAGAATTGAAACAAAGGCGCCAAAAGAGTTCTTTGTAGCGATTCCAGGGTAAGGAACATTTAATGAACGTTTTTTTAAGGAACTGTCTCCTGTATGAGATGTGTGAGTGTGTCCAAGAAGCCTTTAGTTTTAATTTGTTGATTCTGAGGAAGCTGTTTCAAGTGTATGGAACATTTTTTCATGATGGGAGTTCTCCAACATTGGTCCATGATTTGGTTTGAAGGCCATGATAAAGTTTAGCTAACTCTAGGTTTACAGGTCCAGATGTCATTTCCTGTTGTAAATGACACATGTGGAGACAGTTTTGGTAAAGGTGTCGGGGTAAACTAGACTCCTCTCAGATACCCTTAAGACAGTTGAAGGTCAGCGGTGCTCCAGGATCAGAAGGTCATTGGTTTGAATCCCAGACCTCTAGGTTGCCGTGACGTACCCTTGAGCCAGGTACAGTCCCCATCGCTGCTCCCGGGCACTGGATATGTCTGGCTTCTTCTACACATGTGTGTATGGGTGAAAAGCTGAAGGTGCGTTTCGTTCACAATGACAAATAGTCACTTTCACTTAAGTACAAGTAAAAATGCGAAAATTAAAAGTCTTTTTATGTCTAAGTGGTAAATAAAAATACTAATTTAACTTTTTACTCAAAAAAAGAATAAAGTAGGAGTCCTGGGACGAGCAAAGAGCGCGCCTTACTTTTTGGCTTAACGAGACGTTGAATTGGAATATCTCTGATTATGTTAAAACCCACCTTTAGCTGAAAATCAGCTCACGTCTGTCCCAAATGTGTTTCCATAGTAACCTAATTCTCTGGGACTCAAACCCATAACCCTCTGATCCTATGGCCTATCCTGGCCTATTCCCTAGCCACTAGACCACTGCCCCAACATTTTACCCTCTTCTAACTGGATGAAACCCCCTCAGTTTTTCATTTTGTCCCACTGTCTAATTCATCCTGCTGTCCTTCTTTAACTGGATGCTGCTGCCCCCTGTAGGCTTGGAGGGAAGTCCTCTTAATGGCCACACCAGCTATGAGCTCTGCTCTGGGCGTCTTACCTTCCGTGACACTAATGAAGCCTGAGTTTACATTTGACTCACGCACTCAGCTCATCATTTCCTCCAGCATTTTACGTGTGTGTTGTTTTTTTAACTTCCTTTCTACCGCTCTGTTATGCAACTGAGACAACTCAGGAACACCGGTTCCTTATAGAGACACTCATTATTAGTGACACTCATTACTAGTGTTTCTGGACTAGAACAGGATCGGCAGGTCATGGGCTTGAATACCAATGGGTTGCACTAAAGGTACCTTTGAGCAAGGCACCGGCCCCATCGTTGCCCGGGGAGCAGTGATGGGGGCGGTATCTTGCTCAAGGGTACCTCAGCACAACCTGCAGGTCTGGGATTGACCCATGACCTTCTGATCCTGGGGCCATAACCACTAGGACACCACTGTCCTGGAGACTCAGAAGCACTGCCCCCGTTCGTGAGAAGACGGAGGCTCGCTGGGTTTTCATTAGCATTTGGATGGCACTTGGTTTTGCTGAAGACATGCTAAATTCTAGCAGAGCTCTGAGTGTCTGTCACACTCTCGAGAACATTAACATGCAGTGCTGATTCAAATCCACCCTCCCTTCAGCAGCACCGGCAGCTTTACGTGTCACATGAACACTTTCTGATATTTTATTCAATAAGAAGCTGCATTAGAAACGGATCCGCCGAGAGATGCTTGTAGATGTTTTTTGGAGTCGTATAGAAATGTAGACGTATCTGAGACGACAATAATAATTTGAAAAAATGTGTAATCTGTTTATTTTCCCAATTTTCTGAAATGTGTCTGGTTGAATTTTTTCATGCAGGATCACAACATTGTGTGTGTGTGTGTGTGTGTAGCTTGGGCAAGGGTTGACGGACCTACCATCCAGAACCCAGTCTTCTGTCCATCGTCAGGGACACTAGTGTGACCAATGACGGCCCCTGCTGTTGAAGTAATGATCTGGGCAGTAAAAAACATATTTATTATAATATATATTACATATTATGTAATATGATATATATTATTATTCCCTTTTCCCACTGATATTTATTCCAGCTTTTTAAATGTGAGGTTTTCTTGATATTAACATGATTATGAACCTCCTTATAGACATTCATTTAGTTCAAAATTCATTTTTACATTCACAATTAAAAAAAAAAAATCAGGATAGATCTTTATTCTGATATTAATTATAGTAAAAAAAATCATCAGTTTTATTTGTTTTATTAGAATATTATAATAATTAGTATTATATATTAATATAATTTATTTCTATTAATTATTTTTTTATTAAAGCCCGATTAGGCATTTTTAGATTAGAACTTAACTAGTACTTAAATTTCCCTTTGGATCAATAAAGCATCTGTCTGTCTGTCTGTCTGTCTGTCTGTCTTGATAGGAATTCCTCATTTTATAACTCAGTTTAGATCACCTATAGCTCTGTGCTTTCATCAAATATTGCTCGTGAATATGGGGCACTGCTGTTCTAGTGTTTATGGACTGGGTCCCGGGATCAAAAGGTTGTGGGTTCGTATCCCAGACCAGCAAGTTGCCCTGAAGTACCATTGAGCAAGGTACCGTCCCAATCACTGCTCCCTGGGTGTGGGATGTGGCTGCTTGTTGCTGTATGGTGTGTGTAGGGGAATAGCAGATGTTGCGTTTCACTGAGTGCTGTTTCACAATGACCAATAGTCACTTTCACTTGAATCGTATTGCACAGTAGATGAATCTCGTCACATTAGAAACATTTTATACAATATTTCAAACCCAGACTGGTTTCATAACCATGGACGCCGTGATCCCACCCTCTTTAAAGCAGTGTTACTGAACTCACTGCAGTAGAGGTTTGTGGGTGGTATTTGGAGAAGAAGAAAAAAAAAAAAAAAAAAAAAGTCTTGTTCATGAAAGAGGTCTTAGAAGAGAGTTGGAATGATCCTCGGACCGTTTACAGCCTAACGTCCCGCTTTAAACAAGTCCGGGGTTGTTTGGTGCATTTCTAGGGGAGATGGCGGGGATCCAGCCAGATGTTGGTGTGCCAGCAGTGGGACAGTGGTGAATTAACTTTGCCTGAGTGGGTGGAAAAGTAGCAAGGAGGTTACAGACGTTAGGTAGAGTTAATGCTTTGGTGAGAAATAATGTGTGTGTGTGTGTGTGTGTGTGTGTGTGTTGCACTGAGTCAGTGATGGCCAGCACCATCTACATTCTCTGATGATGCAAGTTGAAGATTCATTTTCCTGAGCCTGCAGAGAGATTTTATTCAGTGTGAACTCCCACCTTCTTACATCAGCTCACATGTCGTCCCGGTTCGGGATCCAGATGTGAGGGCTGATCTGTTCACATGCACACGTCAAGAACTGTGTGTGTGTTTGCGATGGCCTGAGTAGGTGGACTAACTGATTACTTACTTCTCAATCTTGCAAGCCAGCCCATCATCCGAGGGTCTGGTGCGTAGGACTGTACCTGGTCAGCTGCCACAATATTATGGTAACCACTTTTCATTTATTGATTTTTTTAAACTACAGCAAGTTCCCACTCTTGAACATTAAAGAACTTCATGTAGTCTGATATGAAATCATTTTAAAGAAGTGATTGTTTTTGAGCTGTTGATGGGAACGAGACCCTGGAGAGGTGGAGATCTGCTTTAGAGAGGAACGTGAGTAGAACACAGACCGATTATGTGTGAATGAGAGTGAGGAAAATGGAGTGGTGAGGATGGAGGGAGTAGAGGAGGTGAAGGTGGAGGAGATTAAATACTCAGGATCAACAGTTCAGAGTAACGGCGAGTGTGGAAGAGAGGAGAAGAAGAGAGTGCAAGCAGGTTGGAATGGGTGGAGAAGAGTGGCTGGAGGGATCTGTGACAGACGGGTACCAGCAAGAGTGAAAGCAAATGTTTATAGAACAGAAATGAGACCAGCAATGTTATATGGGCTGGAGATGGTGACACTGATGAAAAGACAGGAGGTGGAGCTGGTGTTGTCAGAGTTAAAGATGCTGAGATGTTTGTTGGGTGTGAAGAGGATGGACAGGATTAGAAATGAGTATATTAGAGGGACAGATCAGGTTGGACGATTTGGAGACAAAGTTAGAGAAGCAAGGTTGCGTTGGTTTGGACGTGTCCAGAGGAGAGACGAGGATCATATCGGGAGGAGGATGTTGAAGATGGAGCTGCCAGGAAAGAGGAGAAGAGGAAGGACAAAGAGGAGGTTTATGGATGTGGTGAGAGAGGACATGCAGGTGGTTGTTTTTAAAGAGGACAGGAAGTCATGATGACAGGATGGTCCTGTGGTGACTTCTAACGGGAGGAGCTTTGAAGAAAACGATTTAATATGAATTAATTCTGGATGTTAATTTCATTCCTGTTTTTCTGGATTATAATCTTAAGAATTCTGGAAGCTTTGGAGGGACTAGACTCCAGGACCTCCAGGTTCCCCCTGCTGGACGGTGTGTGTGGGTTAAATACAGAGTGGCGTTTCGTTGTGGGTCGCTGGATGCTGCATTTCACGATAACGAATAGTCACTTTCACTTCCTTGCTTGTAAATATAAGGAAACTGATGCATAACGACATGATGTTGCACTAGTTCAGGACATGGACATGAGGCTTGTGGAGAGACTGGTTGCAAGCAGGTAAAAAACTGAGTTTTAATAATGGGGCTTGGTGCCCTGCAGTAGCTTAAAGGACATCTTTTCAGAAAGTTCTGATTCTGAGTTGGTGATATCATAGTTCTTGATGAGGCCCAGCTGGGCCCTGTACCTGGTGGGCATAGCCAATGCTGGAGTACCTTAGTGCTCTGGAGATCCACACAGTAGGCGTGGTGGACTGTGTTACATGGAAAGTACAAGAGAAGATTCAAACAAAGTGAAAGGGACTATTTGTCAATGTGAAACACCAGACACTGTGAAGCACACCGTGCAGCAGTTAGCAGCCATTTCCAGCGTCTGGGTGCAGTGATGGGGGCGGTACTTTGCTCAAGGGTTCCTCATGCCAACCTACTGGTCTGGAAATCGAGCACATGCCATTCTGACCCTGGGACCCGGTCCCTAAACACTGGACCACCGCTGACCCACAATACAGGACAATGCATTAAACTTCTCACAAATCCGGGAAGTGGCAGTTCTGGCCTGCAACATAAACCCAGAGGTTCCGAGAAGTGAGAACAGATATTCTTCAGAACGGGATCAGCAAGCCTTGGGACGAGGGAGGAATAAAGCAGCACGGTGTGATCCTGAGTCCCTCAGCTCCGTCCTGACAGGTGTGTGAGAGTGTTAGTGTTGAGGGCCGTGTGTGTTTGCGATCAAACACCAGCACTGTAACTTTGCCCCGGCTGGGCCCTGAGGAGTCAGGCTGGGCCTACGCTCTAGAGTCTGTCTCCATTATTGGCTGTAGCCTGAGCTGGTATATGTAATTACAGCTGGACCAGTGGTGTCAGGTTGGCAAGTGGAGAAGCTGAGCCGAGCCACATCCTGCCGCCCGGCAGGTTGAACACTAACTCACTAACTCGCTCAAATCAGTGTGCCTGTTATATCTACACCATCTGTTCAAAGTTGTGCAGCATTTTGCTTGAAATGCAGGATATTAATAGGGGAATAATAGCTCTGAGACTCTTCTGGGAAGGCGTTTGCTGTGAAGATTTGATGGCATGCAGCCACATGAGCATTATTGAGGGCAGGTACTGATTTTGGAGCAGATACCACACTCCATCTCAAAGGTTTTAGGTAAGTCAGGTAAGTCTGATTTATGTTGTGCCTTTCATAAACGAAAGGATGGGAGGAAAAAGTCATAATTCTAGTAAGAAACATTGTCCTTCAGGAAGCCTGGAGAACTGTTCCTCAACAATGCATTAAAAATACAAGAAAGTCTCTTTGGAGGCAAAATACGAAGAAACAAGAGGTCCAGGACAGCAGCACTAAGCAGTCTGTCACCACTGACGCGAGTGTTGAAAGTCCAACACGAGAATGTGTGAAGAACCAAGAGAGATTTGAGGGATAAAGGAGCTCAGTGAGGTATAGTATTGTCTTGAGCCAGACCTCATTTCTTCATATTTTGCTTCCAAAGATCCAGAATCTCTCTTTTTTTAATGTCTTCCTGAAGGACAGTGTTTTTGTCTCATTTTTATTATAGTCTTTGTACCTGAGCAGTTCCCCAGATCTTCCTGAAGGACAGTGTTGTCTCTCATTTTCAGTCCAGTCTCTGTACCTGAGCAGTTCTCCAGATCTTCCTGAAGGACAGTGTTGTTGTCTCTCACTTTCAGTCCAGTCTCTGTACCTGAGCAGTTCCAGAAGCAGTGTGAGATCATCTCTACATAAAACAAAATGCAGACAACATCTAAAGAAGAGCTTTAGAACATTCTTCAAGAAGCCTGGAGAACTGTTCCTGAGGATGACTTAAAGAAGCGAGCTCGTCTAAGAGAGTTCAGGCTGTGCTGAAGAATAACGGTGGTCAAACCAAAAACTGACTTTAAAGCTGGTTAGAACGAGATGGAGTGCAGTCTTGGTGAGTGGTTTGATATGGCTCTTTAATTTGAATGCAAACAAGGTTTTTAATGCCTAGCTGATGTGAAGGAAACGCTGTAATTATCAACAGTCTAAAGCCGAAGATTGGTTGTCAGGGTTACAAGAATAACTGATTGCTTGATTTAAGGAAAACAAGTAAACAACACATCTAATGAATCAGCGTAGTGACCAGTTTGTTGTATGATCGACAACATTATAAAGCTGTTTTATTCTCAGCTTAAAATGCTCTAGAATGCTTGTGCATCATTGAAAGGGAGGAAACCTACACCAGCAAGGCTACATACTGGGGTGGTGGTGGTCTAGTGGTAGGGTGCTTGCACTACCACCACTGGGTCCCTGAGCAAGTTCCTTAATCCAGAGATTTCTGATGTAAGTGAAATGAAATGTTGTGTATTAAATTACTTAATGAATGAATACAATATTGGATTTACATTTGCAGCATTTAGCAGACTTCCATGTCCTCCCTGGAGCAACTCAGGGTTAAGGGTCTTGCTCAGGGACCCAGTGATGGTAGTGCTGGAGGTGGGATTCAAACCTGGGACCTCTTGGGTATTGCTTTGGTAGCCATAGGTCCATAGACAGGTACCCTACCACTAGACCACCGCCATCCACGAAGAGCAGGCGGAGGTACTGTACACTATACTAACGAGGACCACGAGGATTGATAGTAACAACTTTGAGCCAAAGATTATGGGCCTGCTAGCTTTGGGTTCATTTCTATGGAGGATTACTTTGCCCCCTACTGTCAGACTGGGGTACAACTGGGGAACTAATATCATAACGCAGAACTGAAGTAAATCTGAATAGCAATACACTTTAAACATGATTATGAATGATATGACCAAGGCTTAGAACATGCATGTGAAGGGTAGAGGTCCAAGAATAGAGCCCTGGGGCACTCCCTGAGCAACCGGAGAAAATGGTGACTTGTGCATCGTTATTGTTATTGGGGATAAAATATTGCTGGCGTGTAAGATTCCCATCCAATGAGGAGCCAAGCTCATAATCTATGCGTGAACGAGTTTCAGTTGGATCGGGGTCTGCTTTGTGAAAACATCTAATTTTTTGCAAAAAAATCTAGAATTCTATAAAATAGCTTAGTATTTTTATGTTGTTGTTGTTTTTTTTTATCAAAATCGTTCAATCAATCAACCAATCCTCAATTAAAAATGGAAAGCTTCTAATCTTCAAATTTAGACTAGGGCAGTTAAGCCCATTTTAAAGGCCCTCAAATCAGAAATACAGCAGTCTTAAAGGGAGAGTAAAATAACAGAAACATGTTTAAGCGTCAGTTTACCTCTGAAGGGTACAAAGAGGTTTAAAAATGGGCATTTTAAATGAATCGTGCTTATTTTGGTGCAGAAAATAGCATCATAAATAGGCCCTGGGAGGATACAAGGAAAAAACTCGATGGAGATCCTTTAAACAACTTTTTTGCAGTCTAGATCTGGAACTTTAAACTCGTGTCCAGCTGCTCTAGAGTTCATTTCTATTGGTCAGAAGTCTGTGTGCACCAGTATTAGCAAGAGTTGCACCTTAGGTCAACTGAACTCGTTCATGCAATATACCGTCTCGATACTTTTGGACACATTCACAAACCCATAGAGTGTATATCCACTGTGTGTGAAGCATGTGTGCATGTGTATGAATAAGAGTGTGTGTGTGTGTGTGTGTGTGTGTGTGTGTGTGTGTGTGTGTGTGTGTGTGTGTGCGAGCGAGCGCTCTTGTTTCCACTAGATGGCACTGTTGGCATCTTGAAGACTTTTCTTTCGGGCCGCTCCTCTGTTCATTATAACGGCACAAAGCAGGTTCACTGGAGGTGAAGGCAATAATATTTTCCATAAAGTCGTTAATGCTGTTGGAAACCATCGTGACTGAATGCCCGTTCACATGTTTGGGCACGCTTTAGCCAATCACATTCATGATTCTGTTGTCCTGCGTGTGCCGGCTCTCCCTGGCTTCCTTTACTAATTCACTTTTAATATTAGAGCCCATAATTTGCAGCATGTCCCTCTGATGGGTGCTCCCACCCAGTACCCTGTCAGAGACAAAAACACACTTCCTAATGGACTGTCCTGTTAACGAAGAGCTGTTGATTTTGTAGACCATTCCTTGGTGGTCCAGAAGTGTCTCCTCTCACTGAATGGTGAAGGGCAGTGGAGGACTGTCTCCAGAATGCAGCTTTATACAGCTTTAATGAGTCCTGCTGAAAGATTTATATGAGTTAAGAGTGTGTGTGTGTGTGTGTGTGTGTGTGTGTGTGTGTGTGTGTGTGTGTGTGTGTGTGTGTGTGTGTGTGTGGAGGTCGGGACAGACGAGTTCTAATAAAGTTTTGCAACACAAAAATACACAATTTAATTATCCCTAATATAATTATTGAGCCACCGCTCATTTCTTTCTTTTGTCTTTATTTCTTCTTTGTCATACTGAGATTAAATGAAAGAACAAATGTTTCAGAGCTCCAGGCAAGTGTCTCAAGGTACAGGGTTCCAGATAAAGGGGTTCCAAGCACTCAGTGTTCAGCATCAGCAGTAAACGAATCACCAGATCATCTGGAATCATCTGCACCTGATTCTTCACTGCTTCCTGTCTTAAGTGAGACGCTTTGTTCTGATTGGAGGTTCAGACGTAGATCACTGTGTGGATTAACCAACACAGAACTATCAAACTGCTCAGGTACAGAGACTGGACTGAAGATGAGAGACAACAACGCTGTCCTTCAGGAAGATCTGGAGAACTGCTCAGATACAGAGACTGGACTGAAGATGAGAGACAACAACACTGTCCTTCAGGAAGATCTGGAGAACTGCTCAGGTACAGAGACTGGACTGAACATGAGAGACAACAACACTGTCCTTCAGGAAGATCTGGAGAACTGCTCCTCTACAGGACATTAATATAAGATAAATTCTCATAAATGTGAAAGTGACTCTTCTTGTCATCGTGAGAACACACAGTGAACCACAACAATCTCTGCATTTAACCCATGCACACAAACACACCGTGCAGCAGGGGGCAGCTATGAGTTCGCCTGGGGAGCAGTGACAGGGACGGTACCCTGCTCCAGGCAGGGTAACCTACTGGTAATGGGTTTGAACCCACAATCTTCCCTAAACACTAGACCACCGCTGCCCCTGTGTAGTAGGTCTAGAAGCAGAATAACTTCTTAAACCTGAAGACTCAAGATTTTTGCACAGGACTTTTCATGCATTTAGATGCAGTTCAGTTTTACATTTTGCAATTTTCAGAAAGAAAATTTCATCTTTCTGTGTGTTTTTTCTTTAATTGTTTTTTTTACTGCCAACTGTGCAACACTTAGCTTTGGGTGAACCCTTAATGAACAACCCCTTGAACGAGAGAGAGAGAGAGAGAGAGAGAGAGACAGACAGAGAACGAGGGACCATTAGAGAGAGATTGAGAGAAAGGCAGGGAAAGAGGGAAAGAGAGAGAGTGAGAGAGAGAGACAGAGACAGACAGAGGGACGAGGGACCATTAGAGAGAGACAGAGAAAGAGAGAGAAAAAGTGCGTGGTAGAGAGGGAGCATTAAATGGAGACAGACAGACAGAGAGAGAGAGAGAGAGAGAGAGAGAGAGATACAGACAACGAGAGAGACATAGAGAGGGGCAGACAGACATACAGAGAGAGAGAGAACAAGGGACCATATCATAGACAGAGAGATGGACAGGGAAAGAGAGACAGAGAAACCAAGCGAAAGAGGGACTGTGAGGAACAGAGAGACCGAGTTAGAAAGAGAGAAGCCCTTGCTGTGAGGAAGAAGGGGTTTATTTGTTCACTTTTTTCATCGCAGCACATCTCGTAACTGGAGCAACAGAAATTATGCAAATGTCTGTATCCGATGTTCTGCATGAGCGCAGAGCTGCACGGCCAATTTCACATTCACCCTCCATCAAACGCTCTCCGTCCGAAAACCAACCCAGCGGGCAGCTAATGAACCACTGACCGCCTTCTCGGCCCTCGTGCGCATGTGTGTGTGCGTGTGTGTGTGTGTGTGTGTGTGTGTGTGTGTGTGTGCGTGTGTGTGTGTGTGTGTGTGCATGTGCGTGCGCGCACTACTGTCCTGCTGATACTGTTGGACTGCAGTCTACAGGATGGATTTAATGGGTCGATGGTCTGTTTTTCCCTCCAACAGAAAAAAGTCGTGTGTAACGAGAGGACAGTGGACAGTCTGATCTCATGACTCTTTATTTTTGTCCTATTTTGTCCTTGCGTGCCCTTTCCCTTTTGCTCTTTCATGCAAAAGCACATTTTTGTGTTTTATTCTTTTCTTCCTCTTTCCGTTTCTTCCTGTCCTCTGCATCTTCCTCTTTCACACCGACCCCCCACATGTCCTCTTCTTCTCTCACCACCTCCTCTTTGTCCTTCCTCTTCTTCCCTTTCTTGGCAGCTCCATCCTCCACATCCCTCTCCTGATATACTCCTCGTCTCTCCTCTGGACACGTCCAAACCAACGCAACCTCGACTTTGTCTCCAAATTGTCCAACCTAAGATGTCCCTAATTTCTAATCCTGTCCGTCCTCGTCACACCCAACGAAAATCTCAGTCTTTAACTCCGACACCTCCAGCTCCGCCTCCTTTTTTCACCGTCTCCAACCCGTATAGCATAGCTGGTCTCACTCGGTCACAAATCACTCCTGTCACTCTTCTCCACCCATTCCAACCTTCCTGCACTCTCTTCAGAAATGAACTGTGCACTAAAATTAGCCAAAAAAAAACGATAGCCTATTTTTACTGCTTTCATAAAGCCGTGCATTTCCCTACATTTTATACGTTTTTTAGATTTTTGTCTTCCGGTTTTCCGTTCACCCGTCAAGTTCTCTCACTCCTCCCCGGCCGCCTGCGGTCCTGCGCTGTAAGAGAACGCTGGGCTCTGCTGTGGTGCGTCTTTCTGGGAATGAGGTGCTGGTTCTCAGATTTAATATTGGTTTGAATAATAGTTTTGCCTCTTTTTGTTTGATGTTGAAAAACGAAACCATATTTTCACTCTGGTAAACAGAGCCCCCTCCTCCAGCTCCCCCGAACACGTGTGCGACTGCAGTGAAAGCTGTGCAGAAGTGGGTTATGTGGTGTTTGTGCACATTTATGTGAGATCAAACCCTCACATCTGAAAATATTCTTCCACCGAGGAAAAAAAGGAAAGCAAGATTCCGCTGATCCTCTAATACCTTGGCAGCAGAAACCCTTCCTCTCATTAAGCAGCTTTACGCCTGGCGGGATCTCCGGGTCTCACTCTAGTTTACTGCTGTAGCGACTACAGAGTGAAGAGACCGTATTAACACCAGGACGACACTCCATCCATCCATCCATCCATCCATCTATAAATCCATCCATCCATCTATATATCCGTCCATACATCCATGCATCCATACACCCATCCATCTACATCCATCTGTCCATCCATCCATATAGCCATCCTAACATATATCCATATATCAATCCATACATCCATCTGTCCATCCTAACATCCATCCATCTATACATCCATCTATCCATCCATCCATATAGCCATCCTAACATATATCCATATATCAATCCATACATCCATATACATCCTTATATCCATCCATTCATCCATCCATCTATCCATCCTAACATACATCCATCCATCCATCCATCCATCTATACATCACCTATCCATCCATCCATATAGCCATCCTAATATACATCCATATACATCCATATATCCATCCATATACATCCTTATATCATCCATCCATATATCCATCTATCCATCCATCCATCCATCCATATAGCCATCCTAACATCCATCCATCCATATATCCATCCATACATCCATATTCATCCTTATTTCCATCCATCCATCCATCCATATATCTGTCCCTTCAGACATGCACTACTTCCTTTATCATTCTCTCAGTTCAGCGGAGGGATTGGACACTGGTTGGACACTTCTAGTAGAGATTTGTTGGTTTCTATGTTTTTTTCTCACCTTGTTTTCCTCCAGAAATGTTAAACCGTTGAGATTTCCAAGAGCGCTTAGTTTGCTTCAGAGATTTGCAGGTATTTTGTTCTGACCCTGACGAGCGAACAAGTGATGCCGTTAATGAGCTCACCTGCGTTCCCAACAGCGGGAGCTAATTAGTGAAGATGGGAGCAGTGGTGCGGAGCTGTGAACGTTTTCAGAGCAGTGGTGTGAGTGATTACAGTCCGGACTCTGACGGGCTTCCTCTCTGCTTTTTGAGGTGAAGATGTTTCATGAAGTGACCTAATGAGCACGTCTGAATTACAGATGTCCATTAATGGCAGCTCTGAGGGTCGGTGGGTGGACATGGAGAGCGTATGAGAGGTTTAATCTGTCCATCAGAGCGGGGCTGGCGGGAGGAGCCCCGAGTAAGAGTGTGTGTTGGATTGAAAATGTGTGTTGAATTTAGAGTGCATGTTGGATTAAAAGTGTGTGTGCTGGGTTAATAGTGTGTGTGTTGGATTAAACGTGTGTGTGCTGGGTTAATAGTGTGTGTGTGTGTTGGATTAAAAGTGTGTGTTGGATTAATAGTGTTTTTCCATCAGTAAAATGACACCTAGAGTGAGAGAGAGAGAGAGAGAGAGAGTGAAACACAGAAAATTTGAGTGTCAGAAAGCCAGAGACAAAAAATTAACCCGAAAGAGGACGTACTGAGAGAGACTGTGAGATAGATAGATAGATAGATAGATAGATAGAGTGTGAAGTAGAGAAAGAGAGTGACATCGACAAAGAGGGAGATTAAAAAAGAAAAGAATAAAACAGCAAAAGAGTCAAATAGAGAATGACAGAGAGGGAACATCAAAAGTAAAGCAAGAGGAAGAGAGAGAGAGAGAGAGAGAGAGAGAGGAAGAGAGAGAGAGAGAGAGAGAGAGACTCTCTCCTGAAACTCCACATCAGTCCAGATGTTTTATGAAGTCACTCCTTTATTTGTATGAACTCACTTTGTGAACAGTGTCGTATTCCTAGATTACAGCTTTATGATCAGTCGGTCGTGTTTTTATTTCTATAGTAAAGCTTTGTGAGCAAACACATTCATGTAATATTTCATTTCATTTCATGTCATTTCATGAGCAAAGTTGAGTCATTTTATTAGTACAATGTCATTTTTTCAGCAACCTCCACTAGTTTCATTCATGTCCACGTCAACTACAGGGTTTTATCTGGAAAATTTAGATTTCTTAGCAAACTACAGCTGTTTTATTGAGTTAGCGCAGCTTCGTGAGCGGATTACTGTCATTTTATTTATTCGATGTCGTTTCAGGAGGAAAAGACATCACATGTATGTTTGATTTGTATAAAGTATCCGTTGACTCATCATTTCTGAGTTCTATCTGAATGCTGTCACTTCCTGAGCATTGTTTATTTTATATTTTAAGAGCAAATTACAGGAGATGTGTTCACATAATATGGATTTATGAGTGAATAGTCTTTTTTAGTGCAGCTTTTTGAACAAATTACTTTGTATTTTTATTGATTTAATGTAGTTTTATGAGAAAAATACTCTGCAATGTCTACTTATTATAGCTTTAAGAGCAGATTTGTTTTTCGTATAATGTAACCTTACTATAAAACATGAGCTTATTTATATCATACAAGGGTCGATTTAGTTTATGAGCAAAGCTTTTGATGAAAACGAGAGGGGTTTTGTTTGTATAATGTCATTTTCTGAGCGATGATGATGATGATGTTCTTCAATGAGCACAAGCAGCATTATAGTTTAATTCTTGTAGGACTTGTATATCAGTATCTTCACAGTAACGTATCACGTTCTGCTTAAATATTGTTCACTTCTCGTCACGGAGCGTGTCTTATTACCTCCTCCGTTCCCTCCGTTCTTTAATTAACATGCAGGCCCAACAGGTGCTGCTCTGTGTGTGAAATGATGAGGAGATGTAAGGGTGATAGCCTCGGCTCCTCACCAACGGCAAATATTCGGTTGCACGCTGATGCTATGCTGCTTGGCAGCTGATTGAAGCTTACACACACACACACACACACACACACACACACACACACACACCTGTGCACACATACACTGCGCTCACTCTGGTTCAGTGAGCGGTGGTCTTGTGTTTAGGGATCAGGCCCCAGGATCGGTCATGGGATCGAATCCTGGACCATTAGGTTGCTCTGAGTAACCCTTGACCACGATACCGTCCCCATCACTGCTCCCAATACGCTGGATATGGCTGCGTGTCCGTGGGTTGAATGCAAAGGATGCATGTGGCGGCGGCTCACCGTGTGCTGTGTTTCACAATGGCAAATAGTCACTTTCGCTTTCATGTCAGCAGCGCCCCGTTTGGATCTGCAGGACGTTACCGTGCTTTACCCCAAAGCACTTCCCTGAAATGAAAATGAAATTCATGAATCCAATTCCTTGTTCTGGTACACACACTCCAAACACACTGATAGTGAACACACACATCATTGGGCTGCAATGCCAACACTCAGGGAGCAGTGCTGGGGACGGTACCTTGCTCAAGGGAACCTACAACCAACAAACCCACAACCTTCTGATCTTGGGGCCTAAACCCCAAACACTAGACCACCACTGCCTAAGTATGGATCATCTTCTCTGTTAGAAGTCACCACAGGATCATCCTGTCATCATTTCTTCTGGTTCTCTGCATCTTCCTCTTTCACACCGACCACCTTCATGTCCTCTCTCACCACATCCATAAACCTCTTTGGTCTTCCTCTTCTCTTCTTTCCTTGCAGCTCCATCTTCCCAATATACTCCTCGTCTCTCTCCTCTGGACACGTCCAAACCAACGCAGCCTTGCTTCTCTAACTTTGTCTCCAAACGTCCAGCCTGATCTGTCCCTCTAATATACTCATGTCCGACCTCGTCACACCCAACGAACATCTCAGCTTCTTTAACTCCGACACCTCCAGCGCCGCCTCACGTCTTTTCATCAGTGCCACCAGTCCATCCCGTAGAACATAGCTGGTCTCAGTACCATCCTGTAAACCTTTCCTTTCACTATCGCTTGTACCCGTCTGGTACAGATCACTCTTCCACCCATTCCAACCTGCCTGCACTCTCTTCTTCACCTCTCTTCCACACTCGCCAAGTATTTAAACTCCTCCCCCTTCACCTCCTCTACTCCCTCCATCCTAACTGTCCTCCTTTTCGTTCACACTAAGTAAAAGTACAGCTACTCGGTGAGGGATTAGAGTGACTAATGTTTATTAATCATTTTTTATGTAAATCAGTTATTTTGGTGTCTTAAGGCAGACAAAGAAAAAGTTACGCTTAAAATATTTATTCATGAAATGCAGCTCCACATTTGAGGCTTTCATTAATAAGATTTGTTGGATAGTTTGATCAGTTTTTATTAAACAGAAAAATAAGCCTTTAATAAATCCTGTTGACTTTTAAGACAAAATAAAAATTGTAATAATCGTTATATATGAGTAAAAAATAAAGCTGATATGATTGAATAATTTAAATATTATTACAGACATCTTTCTTCGCCTGTAGTTTGAGAACTTTATGAAGGAGTGAAGGAACTCTCGACAGGTTGATATTTGAATATTGTGGGTAGGAGACAACAGTGCATCTGGCAAATCTGCTAAATGTAAAAGTACTGATTTAACTTCTTTAATCAAGTGAAAAAATAAAGAAGAAAAGGTCAAACGTCGGCCTTTGGAAGGACCTTTCTTCTGGCTGCTTGTGTCTACACTCGCCTACGCTCCTTCTCCTCCACTATGTTCTACCAAGGAACACCATCTGGCATCACCATCCCTTCACACGAGGTCCTCTCAATCCAGGTATTCTCATTCTTGGTTCCCTGATGGTTTTCTTCTTCTGCTCCCGTTCAGGGGACGCCAAAGTGGATCATCTGTTTCCATTTCTTCCGCTCTGCATGTCCTCTGTCACCACGTCCATAATCCTCCTCTTTGTTCTTCCTCTTCTCCTCTTTCCTGGCAGCTCCATCTTCAACATCAACTTATAATCCTTGTCTGGACATGTCCAAACCAACGCAGCCTTGCTTCTCTAACTTCAAGATGTTGTCTCCAAGACGTCCAGCCTGATCTGTCCCTCTAATATACTAATTTCTAATCCTGTCCATCCTCTTGGATCCATCCATGGAGATGCCACCATCTCCAACCTGTATTACATAGCTGGTCTCACTACCGTCCTGTAAACCTTTCCTTTCACTCTTGCTGGTACCCGTCTGTCACAGATCAGTCCTGTCTCTCATCTCCACCCATTCCAGCCTGATCTCTCTTCTTGGTTCCCTGATGGTGGAACGCATTTTACTGTCAGAGCAATTGTCCCGCTCTACTTGCAAGAAAACACTACGAGTGAACATTAATACTCGTTCACTCATTTTCTTAACTGCTTGTCCTGATCAGGGTCACGGGCGGTGCTGTCTATCCCAGCTCACACAGGGTGACCGGCAGGGACACAGGTCACCACAGGACAGACAGAGAGGCAAACACATGGAAGGAGGAAACCAAAGCTCCTGGAGAAAACACACGCAGACACAGGGAGACCATGTCCACTCCACACAGAGGACCCAGACCGTCCCACCTGGGAATGGAACCCCTTCTTGCTGTGAGGTGACAGTGCTACCCACTATGCTGTCCAACATAAATACTGTAAAAACTGGTGTTGAGTGTTGGTTTAGAAGAACACAGGTTTGGTTCTTGATCTTCTCTGCTCCAGTCTGGAAAGGTCCATTAGAAGCTCCTCCACCGTAATGAGGGACTGATTCGATCATCAGAGCAGGTGTGGGACAGTCTTTAAAGAAGAATCTGAAAACACAAACGGGTGAAGCAGCGTCTGTCAATCAGGGAGCGACTCGTCACTGGAGATGCTGTTTAGAGTGTGAAGGAATGAAGGAAGGAAGGAAAGACAAAGGAAGGAAGGAACGGAGTAGGGAGGAAGGAAGGAAGGAGAGACGGATAGCCGGAAAGAAGGAAGGAAGTACGAGTGGGAGGAAAGAAGGAAGGAAGGTAAGATAGAAGGGAAGAAGAGTGGAAGGGGAGGACGGAGGGAAGAAAGAAAAGGAAGGAATAGAGTAGGAAATATAGGAACGAGGAAAATGGAGCGAAGGAAAGATGGTAGGATTGAAAGTGAAAGTGAAGGAGGAAAGGGAAAAAAGACTAGAGAGGGAGGAAGGTAATAAACAAAGGAAGGGTGGGAGCAAGGATAGAAGGAAAAAAGGAGTGAAAGGAGAGAAATAAGGAAGGGAGCTGGAAATCAATGCAAGAAGGAAACAGAAATAAAGAATGGAAGCCAAGCAGGTAGGAAGGAAGGAAGTAGGAAATAAATGAATGAAGCAAGCCTGGAAGGGGGTAGAAAGAAAGAAAGAATAAAAGACTCCTCGTCTCCACTCAATCTCACTTTTCAAACACACACACACACATACACACACACACACACACACACACACACACACACACACACACACCTCTCTCCTCTCGTCTCTCTCTCTCGCTCCCTCTTCCCTACACTTTCTCTCTCCTCCTCCCTCGCTCCTGTTCTGTTTCGCTCTAAAGGACGTTAAATCCATCTGCTGAGTTTTTTTGTTTTTTTGAAGATGTGGAGCTGCTTCCTCCGTAAAGGTGAGCGCAGCGTTCCGTTTTTTCTCTTCATGCTTGTCAGTGAAAAGCTGTGTGTAATTACAGAACAGAACCATTAGAGCACAATTAGCTTTAATGGCATTTCATTAAGTGACGATGTCCTACACGCCTTGGTGATCTGGAGACGATTACGCTCGCTGTGTCAGAGTGGAACATCCACGTGTGCGTGTGTGTGTACGTGTGTGTGTGTGTGTGTGTGTGTTCAGTGACAGGCTTATAAACAGCTTTATTTAACATTTCATTAGAGATGCCCTGACCATGATAACGACACCTGAAGCATCGACTGCATTCGTTTCAGCTCTTTAAAAACTACTAAGCTTTAAACGGAGTCGAGGCTCGTCTGAACATCATGTACACTCCGTGATGGGGCGCCCAACTGGAGAGCCCGATTGGACTCCAGAGGTGTGTGTGTGTGTGTGTGTGTGTGTGTGTGTGGTGTCTTACTAAAGGATTATAAAGCTGAACTTGTTGTTTACAGTTGAAGGAGGGAAGGAAGGAAAGGAGGAAAGAAAGAAAAGGAGGAACAAGGAGGAGGAATGAAGGAAAGAAGCAAAGGAGGAAAGAGGAGGAATGAAGGGAGGAAAGAGGAGGAATGAAGGAAGGAAGGAAGAAATGTCCTCCTTTGTGGCTTTATCTTTTTTCCCTTTAGTATGTTTCTCAAACACAACTTCTCTCTCTCTCTCTCTCTCATGTATATTTCTTTTTCCCTTCCTGTCCTCCTCCTTTTCTTCTCTTTTTTGCTCTCTTTCTCTCTCTCTCTCTCTCTCTCTCTCTCTCTCTCTCTTTCTTTCTCTACGTTGTGCTAACTGCTTGACTTGATTCTAATTATTTGACACACACACACACACACATCACTCACGTCCTCACTCACTCTTGTTCAGCAGGCTGGAAGTGCTCCACTAGGGGGCGTCTGAACGCTTCCTGAGAGCAGCACAGAGTGTTCTCGCTTTATTGCACCGCAGTGTTCTTGTCAGAGTACCACTTCACATGCACTTAGGAATTCTCAAATCTCCTCGAAGGTGCTTGGTGTGCACGCTGAGTACGAGTGTGTGTGTGTGTGTGTGTGTGTGTGTGTGTGTGTGTGTGTGTGTGTGTGTTCCTGCATGTGTGCTCGTGAGTGTGTGAAATGTCAGATCTTTTCTGCTTTTCACTCGCGCCGCTACATTCAGCCGTGCGCTCGTAAACACACGGCGAGCGGCTCCATTTCCTCAGATGTGAAGACTTTACGTTTATTGTGCACTGCGCTGTCGTGCAGTTTGAAGTGAAAGTGAAAGCGACTGTCACCGTGAAACAGGGCACAGGCTGCCGTTCTAAAGCTGCTTCTCCAGAGGTTTCACACGAAATGGGTTTTCAAGACGCTGCCTGATCTGAGATGTTCCCTCACCAGGGTTGGAGACGTTTTAAACCAAACCCATTCAGGGTGAGGGATACACGAGATCTACTGTCTTACCTTCGTCCCCGTCCCGTAGTCATCCTCATTCAGCACCACTGTAGAGAAATCTGAGTCAGAACTATTTCACAGGCCTGCAGACCTGCTCTGAGTGGCTGTGATCTCAAGCCCTGAATGATGCAGAACATTTGACGTCAGATGTCTCAATATTGCAGTGCAGCTGGAAACAAAGGTGCGGAAGCTGAATTTTGAATTCTCAAGTCTCAAGGCTGAGCAGAAAAGAAGAGTGTGTGTGTGTCCTGCATGCAGGAAGTCTTGTTGGGAGCAGAGAGAGTTTTCTGTGTCTGTCCGTAGACCACTGAAGTTGTGTTGCGCTCGTTCGTGTGTGTGTGTGTGTGTGTGTGTGTGTGTGTGTGTTGGGAAGGCATCAGAGTGTGACGGGTACAGGATACGATCCTCTGGTGATGTAGTGTTGCACACTGTCACTGTGAAGGCTCATTTTGGAGTCGAAGCCCAGGGCACGCGTGTGCGTGCACACACACACACACACACTCCATTCACAGTTGGGGGCAGAGGGGTAATTTATCGCCTGCCTGTCAACCACTCTCCTCTCCAGGCTCCCAGGATGGTGTGTGTGTGTGTGTGTGTGTGTGCGCGTGTGTGTGTTTGTGTGTGTGTGTGTGTGTTTAGGGAGATTAAGGCGCTTCTGCTCTTTGGGATTTTTAATCAGAACATTGTCAAAGTGACATGTTAAACATAAAGGTGATCCTTTAATGTAGCTCTACGAACATCTATGAGTGTTATTACTGTAATGTAGCTCTACGAACATCTACGACAGTGTTATTACTGTAATGTAGCTCTACGAACATCTACGAAGTGTTATTACATAATGTAGCTCCTCTGAACATCTATGAGTGTTATTACTGTAATGTAGCTCTCTGGTGTCTGAGTGTTATTACTGTAATGTAGCTCTCACGAACATCTATGAGAGTGTTATTGCTGTAATGCTGCTCTCTGAACATCTATGAGTGTTATTACTGTAATGTGGCTCTCACGAACACTCTCGACAGTGTTGTTACTGTAATGTAGCTCTCTGAACATCTCACGACAGTGTTATTGCTGTGTGTAGCTCTCTGAACATCTACTTAGTGTATTACTGTAATGTGGCTCTCACAGTACATCTATGAGTGTTATTACTGTAATGTGGCTCATGAACATCTATGATGTGCTACTGTAATGTGACTCTGAACATCTATGAGTGTTATTACTGTAATGTAGCTCTACGAAAATCTGAGTGTTATTACCAATGTAGCTCTCTGAGCATCTCGACAGTGTTATTACTGTGTGTAGCTCTCACAGACATCTATGAGTGTTATTACTGTAATGTAGCTCTATGAACATCTGTGAGTGTTTATTACCCAGCAATGTAGCTCTGTGAACATCTACGACAATGTTATTACTGTAATGTAGCTCTATGAACATCTATGAGTGTTATTACTGTAATGTAGCTCTGTGAACATCTACGACAATGTTGTGTAATGTGCTCTGTGACATCTGAGTGTATTGCTGTAATGTAGCTCTCTGAACATCTATGAGTGTTATTACTGTAATGTAGCTCTGTGACATCGACCCGTGTTGTTTACTGTAATGCGCTCTCTGAACATCTATGAGTGTTCTGTAATGTAGCTCTACGAACATCTCACGACGGTGTTATTACTATGTGTAGCTCTATGAACATCTATGAGTGTTATTACCCTTGGCAGTAGCTCCTCACGAACATCACGGCGGGTATTTATTTGCTGTAGCGTGGCTCCGCGAACATCTGAGTGTTATTTACTGTAATGTAGCTCCACGAACATCTATGAGTGTTGTTATATGCGTCAGCTCTCGAACATCACGACAGTGTTGTTACTGTAACGTAGCTCTACGAACATCTATGGCAATCATTATTGCTGCGTGGCTCTACGGTGCATCTCACGACAGTGTTGTTGCTGTAACGTGGCTCTGACGTCTCTGACAGTGTTGTTACTGCTTGTGCTCTCGAACATCTGACAGTGTTGCTGTGCGTGGCTCTCGGTGCTCTACGACGGTATTACTTCTGCGTAGCTCTACGAACATCTATGACAGTGTTATTACTGCAATGTAGCTCTACGAACATCTACGACAGTGTTATTATTGTAATGTAGCTCTACGAACATCTACGACAGTGTTACTGTAATGTAGCTCTCACGAACATCTATAGTGTTGTTGCTGTGCGTAACTCTCACGAACATCGACAGTGTTGTTGCTGCCTTAGCGTGGCTCTACGAACATCTGAGTGTTGTTGCTGTAACGTGGCTCTACGAACATCTCGCGACAGTGTTACCAGCATAACGTAGCTCTACGAGCATCTCTACGACAGTGTTATTTGCTGTAACGTGGCTCACGAACATCTATGAGTGTTGTTGCACCTTAGCGTGGCTCTCACGAACATCTCACGACAGTGTTATTGCTATGCGTAGCTCTCACAGACATCTCGACAGTGTTGTTACTGTAACGTAGCTCTACGAACATCTATGAGTGTTGTTACTGTAACGTAGCTCTACGAACATCTATGACCGTGTTATTACTGTAGCACAAGCGCACGAACCTCTCGACGGTGTTATTGCTGTAGCATTGGCTCTGAACATCTATGGCCGTGTTATTACTGTAACATGGCTCTCTGAACCTCTATGACAGTGTTGTGTAACGTAGCTCACGAACATCTATGACAGTGTTGTACTGTAACGTAGCTCACGAACCCACTCGACGGTGTTGTTACTGCGTAGCTCTCTGAACATCTATGACAGTGTTGTTACTGTACTTGTGGCTCACGAACATCTATGACAGTGTTATTGCTGTAGCAATGGCTCTGAACATCTCACGACAGTGTTGTTGCACATGGCGTGGCTCTACGGACATCGACAGTGTTGTTACTGTAACGTGGCTCCTCACGAACATCTCGACAGTGTTGTTACTGCGTGGCTCGAACATCTCTGACGGTGTTGTTGCTGCTGCGCGCTCAGCTCTCACGGGCATGCGACAGTGTTGTTGCACAACGTAGCTCTCTGAACATCTATGACGATGTTGTTACTGCAATGTAGCTCTCTGAGCATCGACGGTGTTATTGTTGTAATCATGCTCTCGACATCTCTGACAGTATATTGCACATAATGTAGCCTCACGAACATCTATGAGTGTTATTTACTGTAGCATGCTCTCTGAGCATCTCACGACAGTGTTGTTATATAGCAGCCAGCTCTGAATCTCAGCAGTGTTATTACTGTAATGTGGCTCTGCGAACATCTGAGTGTTATTACTGCAACGTAGCTCTCACGAACATCTCGACAGTGTTGTTACTGTAATGGCTCCATGAACATCTGACAGTGTTATTTTCTAATAATGCGCTCTGAACATCCCCAGTGTTATTTACTGCCGGCGTAGCTTTGCGAACTCTATGAGTGTTGTTACTGTGGCGTGGCTCTCCCCGAACATCTCGACGGTGTTGTTACTGCTAACGTGTCTCTGCAGACATCTACTGGCGATGTTATTGCTGTAACGTAGCTCTGAACATCTCACGACAGTGTTATTTACTGTAAAGTAGCTCTCTGAACATCTCACGACAGTGTTGTTGCTGTAGTGGCTCTGTGAACATCTACGACGATGCTGTTGCTGTAATGTGGCTCTCGAACATCTGGTCGTTGTTGCTGTAGCGTATCGAACATCTACGACGGAGTGTTTGTTACTGTAATGTAGCTCTACCAGAACATCTCGACAGTGTTATTTTCTGTGCTCTCTGAACATCTCTGAGTGTTGTTACTGTAACGTAGCTTTACAGGTATCTATGAGGTGTTATTTACTGCAATGTAGCTCTCACGAACCTCTAAGACAGTGTTATTACTGTAGCAATAGCTCACCACAAACCTCTCACGACAGTGTTGTTACTGTAATGTAGCTCTCTGAACATCTCGACAGTGTTATTACTGTCATGTAGCTCTGAACATCGACAGTGTTGTTTTACTATTAGCTCTCGAACCTCTGACAGTGTTGTTGCATAATGTAGCTCTATGAACATCTCAGTGTTATTGCTGTAATGTAGCTCTCAGAACATCACAGGTGTTGTTACTGTAGCGTGGCTCTCACGAACATCTCTCGACAGTGTTGTTGCTGTAATGTAGCTCCTCGGACATCTAAAGTATTGTTACTGTAATGCAGCTCTATGAACATCTATAGTCATTTGTTACTGTAATGTAGCTCTATGAACATCTCAGTGCTACATTTGCTGTAATGTAGCTCTCACGAACATCTGAGTGTTGTGCTGTAATGTGGCTCTCTTGAGGGCATCTCACGACAGTGTACTGTAGCATTGGCTCTCTGAACATCACGACCCAGTATTTGTTGCACCTTAGCGTAGCTCTCTGAACCTCTCACGACAGTGTTGTTTCTGTAATGTGGCTCTAGACGTCTACGAGTGTTGTTGCACCAATGTAGCTCTATGAACATCTGAGTTATTATTATTTTTGTAGCGCTCTGAACATCTCACGACAGTGTTATTTGCTGTAACGTGCTCACGAACATCTCGACAGTGTTGTTGCTGTAATGTAGCTCTACGAACATCCATGAGTGTTGTTACTGTAATGTAGCTCTCTGAACCTCTGACAGTGTTATTGCTGTAATGTGCTCTCGAACCTCGACAGTGTTGTTACCAGCAATGTGGCTCTGATCTGACAGTCTTTATTGCTGTAATGTAGCTCTCGAACATCACGACAGTGGTATTACTGTAATGTAGCTCTGAACATCCGACAGTGTTATTACTGTAATGTAGCTCCTCTGACATCAGGTGTTGTTACTGCTGCTGTGGCTCTGAGCATCCTGACAATTATTTGTTTGCATATAATGTAGCTCTATGACATCTACCAAGTGTTGTTACTGCGTGACTCGAGCATACGACAGTGTTGTTACTGTAATGTGGCTCTATGAACGTCTAAAGTGTTGTTGCTGTATTGCTCTCCAGTTTAGCCGGTGTTATTACTGCGCGTAGCTCTCTGAACATCTCACGACTTGGTGTTGTTGCTGTAGCATTAGCTCTCTGAACCTCTCGACAGTGTTGTTACTGTCGCGTAGCATCTCAGGCATCTGGTGTTGTTCATACGTGTAGCTCTCAAGTTTATCTGGAAGTGTTATTTTTGTGGCTCTCCCGAACCTCTCACGACAGTGTTATTACTGTAATGTAGCTCTCACGAACCTCACAGTGATCTTGTTGCTGTAATGTAGCTTCTGACATCTCGACAGTGTTGTTACTAATATAGCTCTCACGAACATCTCGACAGTGTTATTCATAATGTAACTCTCTGAACATCTCAGCAGTGTTGTTGCTGTAATGTAGCTCTCTGAACATCTCTGACTGGTGTTGTTACTGTAATGTAGCTCTCTGACATCTCTGACAGTGTTGTTACTGTAACGTAGCTCTGAACATCTACGACAGTGTTATTACTGTAATGTAGCTCTATGAACATCTATGAGTGTTTTACTGTAACGTAGCTCTACGAACATCTACGACAGTGTTCTAAGCTGTAATGATGAAGAGAGCGGTTCTGATAAACAGCAGCCTTTCATTCTTTCTTTCACTGCTGGTTAACTAAGAGAAACTGGATGATTTAACTGTGTGTGTGTGTGTGTGTGTGTGTGTGTGTGTGTGTGTGTGTGTGTGTGTGAGTGAGAGACCTACAACTAACTGCATACTTTCATGTTCCAAATTACTGTTGTACCTGCTTGTTTCTCTCTCTCTCTCTCTCTCTCTCTCTCTCTTTCTCCCTCTCTCTCTCTCTCTCTCTTTTAAATATTCTAATTCAAATGGCTTTGCTGGCAGGCAGTGAAATGTCGGACCGTTGCCAAAGCAGTCGGGGGAATGTTTAATAACGGCACTGATGATAACGATGAAAACAGGAAGAGAGGTCATCCACATGAAAGTGAAAGTGACTATTTTTTCACTGTGAAACACAGCACACAGTGAACCACAACAACGTTCTTCCTCTGCTTTTCACCCATGCTCACCGTGCAGTAGGGAGCAGCTGTTTAAAGCACCTGGGTAGCAGTGATTGGGACGGTACCTTGCTCAAGGGTACCTCCGGGCAACCTGCTGGTCTGGGATTTGAACCCACAACCTTCTGATCTTGGGACCTCGTCCCTAAACACGAGGCCACCGCTCAGAATGTGCGAATACAAACAAAAGTGGGCAGCACGGAGTGCTCACCGCAAGAAGGTCCTGGGTTCGATTCCCAGGTGGGATGCTCCGGGTCCTTTGTGGAATGGACATGTCCTCCCCGTGTCTGTGTATGTCTCCTCCGGGAGTTTCCTCCCACTCTCCAAAGATCTGGAGATGCTAAAGGTGTGCGTGTGTGACTGTGTTTGTTGTCCGTGTGTTTGTCCTGCCGTCCTGTCCAGGGTGTGTCCCTGCCGTTCGCCCCAAGATAGCAGGGATGGACTCCAGCTTTCCCCGTGACCCTAATCAGAACAAGCGGCTTAGAAAATGAGTGTAAATATATTCGAGCTAACACAAGTGCACATGTTTCTCTTGCTCTCTTTTTCATTTTCCCCAATTTCTCTCTCTCTATTAGTTCTATCACCCTCCCAACATGGACTCTCCGCTCCCTCCCTCTCTTTTTATGATAATGGTCAGTTTATGGTCCGCCGCCTAGATCGGACTTCTTCTGGCTCTAGCACTGATTCAGTAACAGGGACAGGCAAGGTGTCCCTTTGAGATAAACCTTCATAATGACACCCTGGAGAGGAGACTTCCCAACTGTGTGGAGCACCGGCAGCGTTATTGCATTAATTCCTCCGTTTGCTTACGGCCCGTGGCGGGAGGGTGTGGAGAGGGAGCGCTTGGTTTATTGCTCTTGTTAAATGTCATATGATGCATTTCTACATTGCGGTACTGGCTGCTGATGGAACAAAACCCTCTCGTATTGTGGGGTGCACACTGCCATGCTGGTGTGGGCGCTGATGTGAATGTGAGGGTTAACTACATCGGTGGATCAATAGTAAATCAGCTGTGTGTGTGTGCTGAGTGGGTCTGAGTGGCTGGCTGTTAGAGTGTGATTTCATTAGCTCCTCTCTGGTCGATTTCTTCCTCACCTTCAGACATGCTCTGGTGGAGCTCTTCGCTCTAATGCCTATTTCTGTAACCGGTTGACCTGCGGAACATTTAGAGATTAACGGACTTGATTATTCATTCAGTCGAATGTTAATCTACTCGAATATTTGACTCATCTGGCCTTCATTCCTTCTCCTTTCATTTCAAGTCGGGTTTGTTGGCATTTCAACAATTGCACTTTTTATCTTTGACTTTCTATAAGTTTCTCTGATCTGAAAGTGGGCTTCAAACACCTACACACCCCTCTAAACATCTGTTTTTGGAGAAAATGCGCAGAACATTGAAAACCCCTTGGTCACAGAGTCTAGAAACGGCTTTCTTAAAGCGTTCTTTCATCAGAATCGATATTCCATTCAGTCTGGGTCTGTACCTGATGACTTTTTTAGTTTTAGCAAAGGAGCCAGAAAGGTTATGAAGCCAACAAGCAGTAATCAATGATTTCTACAATCACCTCAACACATGTGGAGGTCTTCAACCATCTCAAACAGACTTGCTTATGTGGTTTCTGACACTGTATGTCCAGCTGTTGTCTATAAACATGGACGACGGTGCACCAGCAATGCTGTAGAAAGGATTCTGGAGCCTGGACGTTTGAAAGTGAAAGTGAAAGTGACAACCCTTGTCATTGCGAGGTCACAGCACACAGTGAACCACAACGAAATTGGACCTCTGCATTTAACCCATGCACTCAAACACCACGTGGGCAGCTATTGAAAGCGCCCGGGGAGCAGTGATGGGGACGGTACCTTGCTCAAGGGTACCTCAGGGCAACCTGTTGGTGAGGGAATCGAACCCACAATATTCAGATACAGGGGCAAATCCCTAACCACTAGACCACCGCTGCCCATTTTATGGATCAGTCCATAGACGGAAATGTGGTGGTGTTGGAGGAGACAGGACTGACCCTTCCTAGGGAACGTCCCTTGCTATATATTACTCGCTCGCTTGTCCTGATTAGGGTCACGGGAGGTGCTGGAGTCTATCCCAGCTCAGCCACTTATCCTGGACAGGTCGCCAGCCCATCACGGGACAGAGATAAAGACAAGCAATCACACACAAACACCTGGGGGACGTGCCCATTCCTCCAGATGTGCATGTCTTTGAATTGTGCGTGGAAGCCAAAGCTCCAGGAGGAAACACACACAGATGCAGGGAGAACATGTCCACTCCACACAGAAAGGACCCAGACCGTCCCGACTGGGAATGGAACCCAAGTCCTTCTCTCTGCACCACCACTAAACATCATGTTTGAAAAAACCTTTGAAATAAGTTATGAATTATGATATTCTAAATGCATAATGATGCACTTTAAGTTTCAAAAAATGTCATCCCCCTCTGCCTCAGTGGTTTTGTCCACCACCTGCTGTCCCTCATGACACCCAGTAGAAACAATCACCCGCCTGCCAGTACGACTGTCTGTGGCTGAGTGGTGTCGGACCTCCAGCAAGGTGCTGCAGTTCACGTAAACCAGCAGATCAAGCTGCTGTTAGTGTACGTCTAGTCCTCAGTAGAAATACTCACACTGACATTTGCATCGGCTTGAAGCCCACGTCTGTGGAAGCAGGAATCCAGCCCGGGGTTACATTGGACTGAGTAGTGGACGTTACTTCCTGTCTTAAATGCAGTCATCAAAAATCAGCAGAAAACAAGGAAAAGACAAGCAGCAAGGAGTTCTCTCACTCATTTTCTTAGCTGCTTGTTCTGAAAACTCACACAGACACAAGGAACATGCAAACAGAACATACCCAGACCATCCCACCTAGGAATCAAAACCGAGACCTTCTCTCTTTGAGAGGACAGCACTACAAACCCTGTGCCACCCTGCTGCCCCAAGAGAAGACCTTACTCAAGGGTATCTCAGGGCAACCTACCGGTCCAGGATCTGAACCTACGGCCTTCTGATCCTGGGACCTGGATCCACTAGGCAAGCACGTCCCCAGAAGAAGAAGTCTGTGCCTCCTGCTCAGCGAAACTTTCCCACAATGCTTGGAGATCCTGATGATCCTTTCCTGATGAAGAAAATCCTATTTAGCTTGCATGGAGACCATTGAACCCTCAAAAATCACTTTTTTAGATCATCCTTGAAGGGGATGCAGGATTGATCAAAAGTAGGGGGTTTCTTATACAACATCCATCCATCCATCCAGCCACTCATTATTTAACCCGCATGTCCTGTCCCAGGTCGGGACCCAGCTTCTCCCATAATTTGCTCCAGTAAAAGCTGTACTTTCTACCTGTATTTTAGCTGCTGGCTTGAATGAAAGCCAAAGTATGAATCTGACATTGAGCATCACACTGGATGCAATGTTTTATTCCCTTTTATTCACTTTCAATGGAAAGCGATGTTGGATTAATTAAAGGACCATGAAAGAGACGTTCATCAAACGCTCAGTTTAATATTCCCTCCGTTGAAATGATGCCTTTGATTTATTTTCCCCCGCGAACAATTTTGGCTCGTTCCCCCCAGCGGCGTTCACCCACCTTTTCGGTTTTGTCAGATTGGATCAGCGGCGGCAATTTAAACTTCACTTTGTGCCCTAGCTATGAAATGTAGCAGGAGGTCTGCTCGCTCCACTTTGCTGAGCTGACTACCAGTCCAGAGACCGTTCGGAGGGAAGAGTCCGACCCCAAATAAAGGTTCCCAGTGAGAAGATGCCAGTTAGCGTTGTGTTACTGGGATAATTGCAGATGATGGCCATTACCTTTTGATTCTTAATTAACAAGGCTGACATTTAATGGGGCTTCAGTGGAACGAGAACATTCAACAGGTGGATAAAAGCTCCGTGAAGAAGTCCGTTACGGTTATGTGCCGTCTGCGATTTGCTGAGGCTTTCAAGGCCTTGGCAAAGCGTCTTTGTCTGCTTATCTTCTCCCTTGTGAGAAATAGATCACTACCGCTCCATCACTTCCAGCCTCTGCAGCAGCAATTAAGATCATAGTGTTGATTTCACAGACAGCGAAACAAGACATCGCTGGGAGTCTCCCAGATAAAAAAACCTTCCTTGGCTGAATAAATGGCTGAATTGTGTTTGATGATGAACGGTCCTGACGTTAAGGGATGGCCTACATATTGCGGTTGCAGAGTGAAGCTGATTCGTTCTGTATCATTTATTTAACGTCCGCTAAACCTGATTACAGCTTTTTATCTGTTAGTCATGATTGTGTCCCCTAGCAGTCTGCCGTTGTCTTGTTTAAAGGAACATCCTGGCTGCAGTTTTTTTTTGCACCATCATGTAGCATCGACTTTCATCTGGAAGAAATGTGATTTTCTTGTTTTCATCCATCAACCTTCTCTCAGGAAGCTGCCAAAAACGAATCTTTTGAACGGGAAAGTGACTGCTTGTCATTGCGAAACAGCACACAGTGAGACACGACTTCTTCCTCTGCATTTCCCCCGCACAGTGCAGCAGGGGGCAGCCATATCCAGCACCTGGGGAAGCAGTGATTGGAACGGTACCTTGCTCAAGGGTGCCTCAAAGCAACCTACTGGTCTGGGATTCAAACCCACGAACTTCTGACCCTGTTTAGTCCCTAAACACTAGACCACCAGCTATAGCTTTCATCTTCTTGCCTCACACGTCTGAAGGGTGTCTGCTGTTGTTGGAACGAACCATTATTTGGCCTTTCTTTGATTCGAAGTTCATTTGTACTGCAGGATATTCGGCTTTAGCTTTCGCGTTCCTTCTGCATTTGCCTCCTGACAACTTTTCGAAATCGTCCCAAACATCTACTCCAGAACAGTTTTCAGAAGTTCCACACATTGGAGATCTGAAGAGAAAGTTTTCCTAGACTCAAACTGGAAAATCTTGCTCCACACACTACAGCAGCAGCACCACTGTAGGAGGAGTAAACATGTTTTCAGCCGTGGTAGCCATGGTTGCATTTTTCACTTTGGCTCGAGCGTCCTTTTAAGTTCATGTTATGAGCGATTGATTTGGAAAAGGCCGCTCTTTTACTGTTTCATTGCAAGTTTCTTTCTTCCATGCAGGCCAGCTTGTGCTTCACGGTGACGTCTCCGCTGGCGAGCTGTTCCCGTATCAAAGCTCCCCAGCATTCTGCAGGACTGAAGTCTTGATTTTGGCAGCGGCTGTGATCTATATCCACACGCAAGAATGTGTCCCAAGTTTAGCTAAGCATTTCTTCATGGATCGTGGTCAATTGTGTGGAACACGGGCAGTGCGGAATGTCTAAACTCTCCAGCGTGTGGAAGGAACAGTTTAGTGTCCGTGTTTTCAGCTGATTAATTTGTCTTCGTCCACCACAACATGGGTGTTAGGACCCACTGAGGAGCAAAAACACACTTGCTGTGTTTTATAGAGAGCGTTGCGGTTTTTCCTCGC
This sequence comes from Hepsetus odoe, assembly GCA_017165825.1. Taxonomy (NCBI): domain Eukaryota; kingdom Metazoa; phylum Chordata; class Actinopteri; order Characiformes; family Hepsetidae; genus Hepsetus; species Hepsetus odoe. The sequence goes on from CM029369.1 coordinate 3,566,970, forward strand.
TGTGGGTTTCTTTTCTGCTGCTGCCAGAGATGGCGATTATGTTTGGAAACAGCTGGAGCTTCATTCTGGTCCAGGCTGGCAGACGGCTGTCTTTTTTGTGGGCTTTTTTCTCTTTTTTTTTTTGCCCTCTGTCAAAAAAGACCTCCCTTTGCCACGCTCTGGCTGAAGCAAATGGTAGCGTTCGTCACTTTGCATTTCTAAAATGCCGTTTTGTTACGGTGAGGCCGGCTGTTGGCCCTGGGTTTGCATTTCTGAGAGTGTCTGCTTGCCAATCAGCTTTTGACAGATTGTTGTTTGTGTCCCCTGTTTCGGAGGCGTAGATTCTCACTCTGATAGACATGTTTCAGCTGAAATCCTGACGGATGGAGTGAAGTTTCTGCAGGTAGAGTCAGTCTACAGTTCGACTTTATCCTCTTCGTAACTTTTGAGAAAGCCTGATCAATACTGAGAATAAAAAAAACATGTCTGTAACTCCGCTGGTTCTGCAGGACTCTTGTTTTTTCATCGTTTCATTGAAATGGTTTGATTGGAAACAGGTTACTTTCCTATGACCGTCTTGAAAATGGAAAAAAAAAACCAGAAAAATGTCAGATTTTTTAAATGACTGTTATGTAAGTAGATGAAATTAAGGGAGCTCTTGCATTGGTTAGGCTTTCAGGAATCGTTGCCCAAACATCAGATTAACAACCAGCATAATTAGGAATTAGGGGACTCAATCGATCACGATTGGATTGGTAATAGATGGGATTTTGTAAAAGAACATCAAGCAGTTCAAGTGTTAATTGTCTGAGAAAGTGAAATCTGGAGACCTCAGAATCGTGAACGTTTCACACAGTTCAAGGAAAGATTATACTAACTTGAGAGATGGTCTTTTCTCTGGAACCCTTTTATCTGATTACTCCATGATGTAAGGATGCCCTAAAATAAAACCCATTTGTAGGCAGGATCTCTTCTCAGCTCCATCTTCTCCAAGCTTGTTTGATTAGTGCATCAGCTTGATTATTAGACCAATATCATTGTGGAGTTTAATATTATATAAAAAAAAGTCTGGTATGATCATGTATGGAAATCACAGTTCAGTCTCCTTGGAGCAATTTATGAGTCTCAGAAACCCAGTGATGAAAGTGCTGGAGGTGAGATTTGAACCTGCAACCTTATGATCCATAGGTGAGGATCCCACCACTAGACCACCATCACCTCTTTATTCTTAATCAAAGATTCAACTCAGCATCTCCATCCAGAATGTCCCACAGTCCAGGACTAGGGTTAATCCCAGTCTGGGACCGTTTGTCTCCCTGGCGCCTTCCTGCTCCAGGACAGGAACATTCTCCTTGGAGCATTTTAGGATCAAGAGTCTCAGAAAGCCAATGTTGGTTGTGCTGGAGGTGAGATTTGAACCTGCAGCCTTATGATCCATAGGTGAGGATCCCACCACTAGACCACCTTCACCACCTTATTCTTAATCAATTAGTCAACTCAGAATCTCCATCCAGGACGTCATGCAATCCAGGACTAGGGTTAATCCCAGTCTGGAGGATCAGACCTAACATATCCCCAAGGACATTGCCTTTGTTGAGTGTATTTAGTGAACACTGCAGGAAACTTCTGTCGTCGTCACTTCATTAGTGCATCCTCCTCCCTGCTGGCTGTTTAACAACCTGATGTAACGTTTAATTGAACAAAAAGGGGGAAAAAAACCCACCTTAGGTCTGAATTCTTCTCCAAAGAACTGGCACTTTTGTAAGTCTGTGTTTAATCTGTTTGCAGCCCCCTGTTCCCAGTCCCTCCAGACATACAGAGTGTTTATGACTGTGGTTGCATATTAATTCCAGAGCAACATTTAGGGGCCCTCAGCCATTCCAGTTATCTTTTGCAAGCTAGAATAGAAAGAATTAGTCATTTATTCATTCTGGTCAGGGAAAATAAGAGTCTTTAGGCTCAGTGTGCTTTTTTCCGCAAATAAATTGAGATTATTTTTAATAACATACTCGGGGGACTCCGACTAAGTGATTGCTTGGATTGCTTATAGACAGAACCTGCCCTGCTTACCCAGAGAGGGTGGACGTGGCTGCAGGTTTTCACTTCAGTCCAGGATGAGTGCGTGAATCCGCCTGTTTCTTCAGCCGTCAGACAATCGATGAGCTTTTTTAAGATGATCTCTTGCTTGATGGGGATGAAAACCTGTTGCCACGTCGGCCCCTCGAGGGTAAGATCCGGACCCCTGCTGTAAGGTGATGTGTATCGGATGCAGATTGTAGGAGAACGGGTGAAAAATGATCGTGGAATTTTTCCGCTCCGGCGTTATCGCACCCTCATGTGAAAGTGAAAGGGACTATTCTCGTCATTGCGAGGTCACAGCACAGCCCACAGTGAACCACAACGAAATTGGACCTCTGCGTTTCACCCATGCACAGCAGGGGGCAGCTATGAAAGCGCCCGGGAGCAGTGACGGGGACGGTACCTTGCTCAAGGTACCTTACCTCAGCAACCTTCTGGTAATTGGTTTGAACCCACAATCTTCCGATCCTGCGGCCGACTCCCTAAACGCTTGGCCACCGCTGCTGTTTTAGCTCTGAAAGCTTTCATCTTGTGTTTTTAATTTATTTTTATTGCAGACTCACGATACCAGGTGGAATCTGACATGCACGCTCAAGAAGATGTTTAAATAGTTTCTAACCTTTGGAGCTTTGAGAGAGTTGTGTTGATTTACTGAATTAATTAGCAGTGCGGTGATTATCCGTGGAGCGAGCGATGTGTATCATAGAGGACTGCGGGAAACTCAACCGCTCAATTAGTCACATTTATGTAACGCTTGGCTCGCTAAACCCATTTACCTCTCTGAAGCGTTGTTTTGAGTGTGCTTATGTGATGGAGTGCTCTCTCTCTCAGCCCTGTTTAGCTCCAAGGCGTGCTACGGTGAGCAAAAAAACAAAAAAATAAACACCGAAGCTGTAGAACCAGCCGACTTATCGCTGGATTTGGTTCTGCTTGTGTTTATAGACCTCTGAAATGGTCGTTTCACAGTCTGCACTGCTCCCAGATAAGGAGCAGGGAGCTTGCGCTGGATGGGGGAAGATGAATGGTGGCTGTTGCACCTCTTCCTCAGCTACGTTCTCTAGATTTGAAGTGAAATATGAGGTTGTTAAGGAGTCGAAATGTTAACTTTGCTACATGCGAACTACTGCAAACTAAACCGACATCACAAGACTGGCAGTCTTAAAAGACCCCACGCAAACCTGCAACCTTCAAACGGACGGCTGTGCCAAGTATTTTACCCTCGTGTGATGTTCAAGTGAAAGTGACTAGTCATTGTGAACAGCACACGGTGAACCGAATTCTTTCTCTGCATTTTACCCATCACACCATGCCGCGGAGAACAGTGATGTTGTTACATTTACATTTACGGCATTTAGCAGATGCTTCCGTGTCCTGATTACCGGGACAGTCCCCCCCTGGAGACACTCAGGGTTAAGGGTCTTGCTCTTGGGACCCAGTGCTGGTAGTGCCAGAGGTGGGATTCGAACCTGGGACCTCTTGAGCCATTGGTCCGTAGGCAAGCACCCACCACTAGACCACCACCACGCTGAGTAGCTGTTGGTATTTCATACCTTGAGATGGTGTTCGGATTGCCAATGAGCTTCTTTTCCTGTTTGATTCTGACTGAGCGAGCACCCTACAGCGGGGAAAGTCCTTGGGACTCCTGACACAACATCCGCCTACATACTTACCATGATTCAGCTGAAGGTCGCTGTGGGTTTTTTGATGAGCATGAAAAGCGCCAGACATCATCAGCTGACCAGTCAGTACAGAGGATGGAGTTAAAAAGCCATTTTTAAACTTCAAATTCAATAAATGTAATTAAATAAGTCTGACTGACTGGTAGTCCCTCTTTGTGTTAATCAACCTGAACCGAATTAATTGAGAAGAACATTGGGAAGAACGTTCCTCTAAAGCTGGGGTGTTGTGCCCCAGGGCTGCTCAATTAATCACATTTTAATTTTGATTATGACTTTAATAATATAAAAATACAAAACAAACAGGGGAAAACAGTAAAGCTGGGAAGGACCCACTGGAGTGGTGAAGTTCAACCCCAGGAACTCTACCTTTGGGTTCTACCTGGGTCCTTTCTGCGTGGGCATGTTGTCCCCATGTGTGTGTGGTGTTTCCTCCAGGAGATCCAGCGGACTGGAGAAGATCATCTGCTCTCAGGGTGTGAATGTGTGTGTCTGCCCTGTGATGGACTGGTGACCTGTCCAGGGTGTCCCGACCTTTCACCACGAAAGAGCCGGGATAGGCTCCACCACCTCCCGTGAGCCTAATTAGGGCAAGCAGCTCAGAAAAGGAGTGAGAGTGAGCTGTTAAGTATCTAAAATGCAGTAAAAATGCTGTTCAACCGTATCAGAAATCTCAGTAAATCCATGATGTTTCCAGATAACGGCTCTAGATAACCGTGCTCTCAAAATTGACTGAAATAATGGGGATTATTTTTTTGCGATAGTCGAGCAGCCCCAGTGCCCCATCGATCTTGTTTGACAGCACACCTTGACATCCAGGTTTCTTAAATAATTAATTTGAGGTGCCGCAGAGTTCATGCAGAGTCACGCTTCACATCGTGTGTGTAAAAGTTCCCCGTTTTAACAGGAAATTCAAAAAGTTGCTCTGGTTGCCTTCGGTGGTTTTTTGAACTTTGCTGTATCTGCTCGTCAGATGTTTTCTCCTGCGCACCTCGCATTTTAGATCTTTAATCTTTGGAGGAAGAATGCACGCAGTACAAGACATTTCACCTTTGAACGTTTTTGTGTTCAGCGTTGATGCTTCTGTTAGAGACGAACTGAATCTGACTTCAAGTGACAGTGAAAGTGACTGTATTTGGTCTTTGAAATGATGCGTTTCTGGTTTTAACCCATCGCACCTGTAAACCAGTGGACAGCCACACATCCAGTGTTGGGGATGGTCCTCAATGGTCTACTGGTTTGAGTCTTTGAGACTGGTTTGAACCCACGACCTTCTGATCGTTAGGCCTAGTCCCAAAACACTAGGCCACCACTGCCTCAGCGCTGTAGTCAGCCATGATAGCATTTTTAGCTGAATTTGTACTTTTTACATTTTTTGTTCTTCTGCTTTTAAGCCGAGCTGAAATGGCTGATACTGGTATTACCAGTATAATCTTACAGCGCTCTATATCAGTGTGGTAACAGGGATTTGATTGGCATACATAACAATGATTAATACCACGAGTCCGTGGCAAAATGAATCTTGGTGCCGTTGTCGTTCATTGAGTCATTTCCTGTCATGTTCCCTGCAGGCATGGAGATGAAAAGAGCAGATATTCAAATTCTTATATTGTATTCAGTTTGAAAGCCTTAATGTTTTTGGGGGGTTAATAAAAGCTGCCTGCTTGGCTGGTTTGATTAACAGCCTGTTCGTCTGTTGAAGATTGACAGCCATTATCTTCTCTAGATCCCAGAGACAATGGCGGCTATTCATAAAAGTTGGTGCGACCTTTCCTCGCCACTTTATATGCATGAATTCAGTCGGGTCAGATTTCTGCTCATGGGAGCAGCGAAAGGAGATTTGAAACAAGTGGGATATTTGTAGATCTGTCAAGATGTTCAGTGTTTTTTTTGTTACGGATTTATTTCGAGACTAATCGTGCCTGGATTTGACGGCTAGGACGGGTCTGATGATTTGGTGAACACGCTCACATGATGACGGACGCCGTTTTCCCTTAGACTGTTGTTGGTTTTCGCTTTCACGACACCTGAAAATGACATTGCCGAGACATGTTTATGACAGTGAAAGTGAAAGTGACTACGGCCATTGTGAAACACAGCACACCGTGGACCAGGATGATATCGGTAGCCATATCCAGTGCCCAGGGAGCAGCGATGGGGACGATACTTTGCTCAAGTGTGTCTCAGGGAGGCCTATTGATCTGGGACAGGCCCATGAACTTCCAATCATGGGCTTTAGGCCCTTAATACAAGGCCACCACCTCCCCACTTCAGTGGAACGCAGTTGGGTTCACGTAAAATGTGTTCCTGATAATTGCTTTTGTCTTTAATGAGCTGTTTTCATGCAAGGGTGGCACGGAGGGAGGTCCTGGGCTCGATTCTCAGTCTGGGTCTTCTTGTTCTCTCTGTACTCCCACATCCCATCATCATGCATGCGTGGTGGACTGGAGGTGCCCCCTAGTTGGACTGATTGCGTCTTCTGATGGACTGGAAACCCGTCCGGGGTACGGATAAGCAGCTCAGAGAATGGATGGATTCAGAAGAAAAAGTTCTCTGGAGATGCATTTCTGTAAATGAGATGAGAGCACTTCTAAAGAACCTCCGGCGGCCTAGTGGTCAGCGACGAGGGCCCGGGATCTGAAGGTTGTGAGTTGGAATCCCATGCGTAAGGCACCGTCCCCATCATTGCTCCCTGGATGTGGCTGCACACTGCTGCACGGTGACCGTGGGTTAAATACAGAGGATGCATTTCGCTGTGATCCACTGTTCACAATGACAAATAGTCACTTTCACTTCACATTAAGTGACGCTCCTTGGCAGAACCCTTGAATTAACATGCACGAGCCCGACACAGCAGCAGCAAAAGCGGGATGTTTATACGAGCGTATAGATGTCGGGTAAATAAGATACGTAGCCGTAATGAATGCTAGTTTGAAGGTGTTTTGCCAGATCTCGGTGCTTAACATTCAAATGAATGTGCATGAAGAATCCAGGCAGGGGAGGCATGAAAGCCCGTTGTAGCACAATTTCTTTTCAGCCTCGGTGAGGGCTCATTGCTCCGGCTGCCTTTTGTTTCTGCCAGACGGAGTGACCGTCCCAGTCGAGGTTACAGTCATTTGCCTAAATAGAACCGCTGGCAGCGAAGGCCACACCTGCTCCAGTGGCTTTCCAAGGAGAGTGAAATTGGAGCTCACTGAAGCACAGCCGAAAAGCTCCCCGTCATGTCCACTGCAGAACCCGGACCGCCCGTGCTGGATGCTAGCAGATTGCACGATGAGATGAGGCTTCTTTCTGTCTCGCACACGACTGCCTCCCTCACATATGGCCATTACTTTCTGAACGCTGCTGTCTTTCTGTCCTGGCTCGGATGCACGGCGTGGAAAGACTTCATTAAATCGAATTATTAAACCGCTATTAAGGCCGCGTGGCCTCGGTGGGATCGAGTTTTGGGATGCGAAACTTTTCGGAGCCATTGAGGATGTTCTTTCGTTTTGAAATTCTGTCAAAAAAATCAGGCCGAATAAGTCAACAGTTGTGGTTTTCCTTCGGCGCGTTCCTTCAGGGTTATCTGGAATCAATTTTCCGTAACCTATGTTATTCGGAGGATGATGTCATGGCGAAAGCCTGCAGTTGGAGTTCAGAGGATTGTAACTTTTGGCTCTGGAACACATTTTCGAGCGTTTAGTCCAAACTCGTTTTCGTCCACTCGGAGAGCGGGTGTCACACATGGATCGGGTTAGCTGCAGAATTGGGGGCGAACGAAGGGAAAAAAAAAAAAAAAAAAAGAGATTCTCCGTTCCAGCACCTGCAATCCATCTCCACTCGGCTCTGTCTCGCCGAAAAGCTTTCCTCCGGGACCGAGCTGGAGCGGCGTCCATGTCGATTAAAAGCTCCGCTGCAATAATGGACCCTGCTCGCCCTGGACGCTCGCCTGTCCACTCCAGGAAGAGTCCCTGCTGTGGACGTCCTCCAGTAAAGTGGTGGTTTGAGCTGATGGCGGTGCTTCAGCTACATCAGTTTTTGATTTATTAATTTATTTAGAGTAAAATTAGAACAACATTTACAAAAAAAAACATGAATGGGAAAATAATAATATTATTAAATACAATTATTGAATAAACTAATACACACAAAGCATGTTAAAAGACAAGATTTGATTGTAGTTTAAATGATTATTTATTACAGTTAAAATGCTATTTATTATATATTTATTGCTGTAAATTATTGTTTAAATTGTAAAGTGTAACATATATTTATAAATACTCATAACTAATAATCTACATAAACACACAACTTCAGCGTCTGGTTTATAAGTGTTTTAAGAATTCATCATTTTGACACATAAAAAAAGATTTTATTATTTTTAAAGATTTAAGCATACATCAGATTTTGATGATAGAATTCATTTTGTCACATAAAAAATTTTGAATATTTTTTTCCTAAATTAAAAAGGTATATTTTAATTTTAACATAGTAATTACATTTTTAATGAAATAAAAATGTGATGTATTACATAAAACAGAGAAAGGTATAAATTAGAGAAATAGTTACTTTTTGACATACAATAATGATATATATGTGATTGTCATTACAAAAATCTAAAAATAATTTTAAATTATTAACAATAATAACAAAATAATAATTTATTATTATTATTTATTCTCTCTCTCTATTGTTATTATTATTATTATTATTATTATTAATATACAAGCCTGGGGGAAATGGGTTTGCACAGGTTTCTGTTTTACATGAACTTCATTACACTTGTTCCTCTACAGTGGTGGGTCGATATGAGAGATTTAAATGAGCGGGGACATGTGGACATGTCCTCCAGAGCCCCTCAGCGTAAAGAACTGTGATTATTTTGATCCTGTTTTTCATTCTACTCCAGCTTAGAAACCGAATCATATTAAAGTGAATCAGACTGAACTGAATCGCGGTGAATCGGCTCTGAATGGTTTCCTGAAGAGATCAGAGACGAACCTGGTGCTCGTCCGCTGAGCGTGTGTATGATGCCTGCATGAGCTGCCGTTCTTCAGACCTGACACTGGGAATGTAAATGCATGTTATCCCGGGCGTGTAAAGATGAAGAGAGAGAGAGAGAGAGAGAGAGAGAGAGAGAGAGAGAGAGAGATTTCCTGGCCCAGCATCCTTTGTGCTATACTTGCCCTCCAGGCCCCCAGGCTGTCATCCTTCTCTCTATTTCTCTCTCTCTCTCTCTCTCTCTCTCTCCTTCTCTCTATTT
>CM029369.1:3578448-3663386 GCA_017165825.1 Hepsetus odoe
CTATCTAGACATCTATCTAGACATCTATCTATCTATCTATTTATCTAGACATCTATCTATCTATCTATTTATCTAGACATCTATCTGTCTATCTAGACATCTATTAATCCATCCATCTATCCGTCTATCTATCTATTAATCCATCCATCTATCCATTTATCTATCTATTAATCAAGACATCTTTTAATCATCCGTCCGTCCGTCCGTCCGTCCGTCCATCCATCCAGACATCTTTTCGTCCGTTCATCCATCCATCCATCTACCTAGCAAGACATCTTTTAATCTGTCAGTCTGTCCATCCGTCCTTTCAGTATTTCAGGCTCTTCATTGGGGTAGAATGAGCCCCAACCCCCGTTCAGACTCCAGCATTAAGGGTTCCAGATAACGATTAGCGATCATTTGGTCCATATCGCCCGTCCCAAGCTGCTTGAGCGGGTGAAGGATTAGCATGGAAGACCAGTGGCAGCGGAGAGCAGCAGGCGGCAGCATCCAGATGGAAAGTGCTGGTTTGGGTTGGCGTCCAGACACATGCTTACCGGCGCTGCCAGGCTGCCCGGGCCTCACATGGCACACACGGGTCGGACAATGCTGCAAACTCTTGACTTTGTCTGCCCTCGAATGCTCCTTCAGCCCCGCTGTTATTGCCCATCTCCTGCTCTCTCCGGAGCGGATTACCGTATGCTAATTCCCCCCAGAGATTCGAGCCGTGTGCGATAGAAACAGCAGCGTGGGCCGCACTCCGGGTTCGATTGAATCATCCGTGCCAGTCGGCCGAGGACGCGCAGAAGCCTCTTTATTCTGAAATGAGGAGATCCTGTAATCTATTTTGGATGAGCTTCTTCTACAGCGATGATGGGTTTGCAGAAGCTACACTAACAGCAGGGCCCAAAATCTCCTCCAGAACCCTGCAGATATTGGCTGCCTAGAACATGAGAATTTTTGACTGTTTGCAAGACCCAATCGTGGAGCCCGGCGAGCGTGGTTAATTTGACCCTGCTGGATAAATCGCAGCACGTTTCCCGTTCAACATGCACGGCATTTCCGTACTGTAGCAATGAGGATTTTCAGCCCGTGGCAAAAACTCTTCTCTGTAGTCCTCCACAGGTCTCCTAGCTGACGTGCCAGACCATTAAGCTTCATTTAATATTCTGTTTCAATAGCTATTTGAACACCATTAGCGGCCTGTGATTTGGTCAATTGCATTTACCACCATTAACCCCAAGGCAGGCTTTGCCGTTCTATCAGCCTTTACCGTGCGACAGGAATAAAGGAGTGCTGGATGAGTCAAATCACATTTTTCACCCGGTGGCCTCGATTCACAGTCGCTTCGGTTGACATTGTTTGTTTGTTTTTAGAATAAGCATCTTGACTGTCTCTTGTAAAATGGCCTACTAACGATGAATCAACGGCGTAAAAGCTCAATGAAAAGAAGAGCTTGGCGAAAAAACATCTAATTTGTGCAACTTTCCACTTTTCCCCCGGTGCAGGCAATCAGCTGAAATAAGTTTTTGGTCCGGACTTTGCCTGTTCAGTTTAGAATAAGAGCAGTGATGCAGTGAAAGTGAAAGTGCCTATTCCTGTCATTGCGAAATACAGCACGAGACACAGTGAACCGCAGTGAAACGCAGCCTCTGTTTTTAACCCATACACAGACGTGCAGCAGGGGGCAGCTATTTAGCGCGCCCGGGGAGCAGTGACGGGGACGGTGCCTTGCTCAAGGGTATCTCAGGGCAACCTACCGGTTTGGGATTCGAATGATGGGGTTGTGATTTTTAGAAATGAATCTGCTAAACATTGCACCATGCCGCAAGAAAAGGTGACAACTCCCAGATTAGCATGTGTCCACAAACCTTTGCACATGTTGTGCCCTTTCATGACAATTATTAACCCTTTCATATTCGCTTACATAGATGTTCATAAAGGCTCAATGCAAGTGTAGAACTTGCATCCAACCCAGGAACCTTTTAGGAGCCTAAAAAGAGAGAAGAACAGCAGAGCTTCTGCTCCGTCATATTATTGGTGCTTTTTATGAAGGGGGGGGGGCTTTGCTGGTCTGTGATTTTGATGAAGGGCATCAAAGTCTATTACCAGAGCAAGATTTGTCAGGAATGCCATTAGCCCTGCTAACCGCCTTCTTTTGAGCGTGTCGTGTTCCTGAGCAGGCCGGGTGTTGCGTTTCAGTTCTGCTCCGTGTTGGGAAAGACGTGGCAGGATTAGGCAGCTGTCCCGCACCTGACACGGGTGATCATTCCGATCGCTGCGAGTCTACGGCTCGGATAGCGATGACAAACACCAATAGCCCTGGTAATGTGATCATAGCACTCGCTGCGGGAAGCAGTGGAGCCTGCAGCGTGAACAAGGGGGTCTGACTGACCGCTGCTAGACTGGACCCAAGAATCAGCGCTGAAAGAGAGAGACCCTGAACCCTAGAGAGGCTGTTAGTAAAAAGAAAGGGATTGACAGACAGTTATTTGCGATAATAAGTACGTTGGGAGTTCTGCAGAAGCCTGAAAGCGGACGGAGTGATACGATGCTTGGGCGACACTGTATGCCAGTAAAACGTCTTTGACTCGACTTGTTAGGATAAAGATAGACGTCTATAAAGAGGACGGAGGGAAGCAGCATATTTGGGAACCCAGACGTGATGGACTGCTCATGTTCCATTGTGTTTCCACATCGAAGAACCTGTGCAAGAACCTAGAGAGAAGCCAGCAGCCAGCTAGCCCCGAGGGATCCCGGAATCCTGCTCGTCTTGGACCGAGGTACTCGCTCCACTTTTGAGCGTTCTGATGTGTCCGACGTCTTTCATTGCGTCTCTCTCTTCGGGGGAAGCCAACAGGCTTTAGACCTGCCTGCTTGATTTACGCCACGGCCATCTGAGAGCCAGCAACACTGAGTGAAATATCTGCTTTCCGGCTGCGGCCGTTCCAGAGACGTTCTAATGTCCTGAGTGTCAAAGATGCGGTGTTTTTCACCGTGGCTTTGACTCGATAAGTCGTAGCGTTGCAAAATATATGGAACTCTGAAAGGAGGATCGTTATTCTGCTTCTTGGCAAGGTCTCCCACGTGGAGGCTTGAGATAAACGGCTACGTTCACAGTCATATTTAAGGCACTTTGCAGACACGCTTCCCAGCTCTTGCTCCACCTTTGGGACCATATTGTCCAAACCATGCATGTCTAAAGTGGTCGTTCTAGAGGAAATATTCTAACGTAGCTTTGATCTACAGTAAAGTTGCATTTTCCATCATTTCTGTTTTCTTTATCAAGAAATATCCGTGTCAAGGGTAGCAAGAGTTGTCTGTATGCACTCTTGCAGTTCTACAACTTATATAGAACCTTTATGTGCTTTGTTACCCAATCCTGGGTTACAAGAATGGTTCTCTTTAGAACCACCCTTAGAAAAGTTCTCCAGGGCACTTGTGAATGCTGTGGGAAGTAAAGGAGACCAGCTCAAAGGATTGTGATGTGAAAAATAGTCTTTGCTCAGGTTCAGATGTTGTTCGGGCTCAGGTTGGGATTAATCGCCATGTTGAGGTTCTAACATCTGGCCTCCTGCTTCTTGAAGATTAATTGCTCCAACTTTAGTTCTTCTCTTGCTTTATTTAACCTGCGTTTTTTGGCACAGTAGATGATGAGTAACTGGCCTCGGGCAGGTTCATACTGAATTTTCCCGAGCTTAGTTCACGGACTTAAAACATGGTGTTGTTTGGGTTGGGCTGGCTTTGGACAAAATTTTCTTGAGCTGAGGCCAGACTCCGGCTCCAGACTTGATGATGTGGATCAGATTGTGTTGGGTTTGGACAGACAGCTCCCAGACAGTGACTGGGACCAAATTAAAGCTCAGTCACAGCAACACAGATTAAAACAGACTGGAATTGAGTTTAGCATTAAAATCCAGCAAAAATAAATAAATAAATCAAACTGCTCCAGATATGCCAGACTGGTCATGACCGGACGAGCCATCCCACATCTTACAGTTTCAGAGTCGTCCCATTCAGTCCAGTGCTTGACCTAATTTGAAGGTCAATAAATGAACTAATATTCCTTTGCAATATTCTGAACCATAGCATGTCGCCAATCAGGGGTCCAGAACCTAGCCTCATGTTGCTACGCTAATGCTTCCATTTTTATATAAAGTACTAAAATGACCATGATTTCAGTTACCCAATGCATTTCATTTACATCCAACATTTCGTATTCTTTCTCGTACGTCGGCGGACTTTTATGTCATTGTTTTTTGTTGGACTTGACTTTTTCTTTCATGCTTGTATTTGTCTGCGTGTTGTGAAACGTGGCGCCGTGATCCACGGAGAGACTCTTATCTCTCTTTGTGCTTCTACATTGTTGCTGGTGTCAAAAAGGAACCTTGATCCCTGAACCCTGAGCCCATTCAGCCAATGAAAAGTTACGGTACAGCTGGGTCTGCCCACCCAGTCTCCATGGTAACGCATTCTACAGTGAAAAGGTAAAAGCGAGAAAGTCAACTCCACGTTCGAATGAAAAAAGCTGCCGTTTGCGCACGGCTTCCTCCAAACCTTCGTCTCCTTCGCTGGTTGAACGTTTTTACACAGTCCGTGTGATCGCTGACAGTTTGGCGGCCATGATTTATTAACACATTAACCGAAACGTCCTAAGAGGGAAGTAATGAAGGCTGATAATGCCAGCCAATCACTTCCTGCCAGAGATCTGCCGTGGTTAGTTTGTGAACAATGTCATTTCTGCACATTTCTGCTTTATGATGATAAAAACCATCAGATCGGTATCATTTGTAAAATAATATTATACGTGGCTGTTTTTTTTTGCCGCGGTAATTGATCCAGCACGACAGACGTGTTCGTCATGACGGCAAACGTTTGCAACATTTGTCGTTATTCAGCATTTCTAGCGATAATAAGCAATTTGATGGATTTTATTTACATTTTACTGCACTTCTTTCACCTCGAGCAGACTGAATTGCGGGGCAGGAAGGTCATTTTATGCGCTTTATAGAATTATGACATCATCTCACGATGCTTTCAGCTGCCAGATCATGGTTTTTTTGCCGTGTGGAGGTTGGTCCCCTTGCTTTGCATCACGCTGTCCATTCAGAGGCAGCGTTCTGTCTCGATCCATCGTCTTCAGTGAAGGACCGAGTCTCGCTGCTCAGCAGGGAGAGGTTCGTGGGCATCAGATGGGAAGAGTCTGGGATTAATAACAGTCTGAAAGCAAACGTGTGCTCGTCCCCCGGTAACGTCTCTACCTGCTCTTACGCAGAAAGTCGTTTTTGAGAGAGTAAAACACATTAGTATTACTCAGCTCAGCCCACGGCTCACATCTTAATGTGCACAGTGTGCGTCCTCGTTAGAGGCTGAATAGATTTACCACGTTCCCTAATGCAAGAGCATTTTCCCTTTTTTTTTTTTTTTTTTTTTTTTTTTTTTACTGCTTGTCCGTTCTTTAAGCCTGTTTTTTTCCATGGCAAACTAGAGATCCACTTTGGCAATCTGGAGCATTTCCTTCTCTTGTCAAATTGAATTTCTACGGGCCTGGGTTTGAATCCTCTTTTTGTTTCTGTACATCATCACTGTCCGGAAACTCAAAAATGCATCTCCAAAATGATGGCTTACTTTGGACCGTGTGAATCCATATTCTCATATATTTCATAGCAGGTGGTTTATACGTGTTTATGAAGCATTTGGATAAAAAAGCACTTCCTGTTTTAGTATATACGGGCCATTATTGGCTATTTATTCTTATAGTGAATGCGAGTGTTTATTAAGGTTGTTTTATTTTCTACTGGATTGTTGTGTTTATTGAGGTTCTTTATGAAAAAGTGAAAGTGACTACACGTGCCGTTGTGAAATGTAGCACGACACAACGAACCTCTGCATTTCACCCATACACACACGTGCGGCAGGGGGCAGCTATTGAAAGCGCACGGGGAGCAGTGACAGGGAAGGTACCTTGCTCAAGGGTACCTCGGGGCAGCCTACTGGTGAGAGATTCGAACCCACGATCTTCCGTTCTGGAGCAACTCCCTCACCACTAGACCCACGCTGCCCCGGTGAACTCTTTTTTTTTTTCCATTTTCTAGAGAATCGTAGTGGATCAGTTCACTGAAACCCGGAGTCAGTCCTGTCCAATAGGAGAAGAGATGAGGGACATTCCTATTGGACAATACTCAAGTTTAAGCTTAAGTTATTTGGCAAACCCGCATCTCTTTCACGATGTCAAGGGTAGTCACTTTCACTTTAAACTATGAAGAAATGAAGGGTGGATCGAGAAGTTTGCGCAGTAGAGCCGATGGTGTTCAGTAACGGACCTGCTGGAGTAGTTTCTGACTTTTTTCTTTGTAGAACACGAACAATCAGGCTTGAATGAGGCTCTTTAATGATGTTCCTTTGTGTAGAGATACCATCAGGGGTTCTCTGTTGTACTTGGATCACCTTTCTGACTTCATCGTAGTCTAAAAAGGTTATTTTTTTATTTTAGAGCGCTTAATTTAAGGATACGCTCCATCCCCTACAATAAACCCCATGTATCAGAGCGCCAGCCGCTGCTGCGGGCCGCTCTCCTGTCGATGCCCGACACCTCTTACATTTCAAATGAATAGCAACACGGAGGCTCTGGAGCACTCGGCCCTACCTGATGAGATCTTAATGAAATAGAGGCCGACTGGATGCTGCACGACATGAGCCTCGTTCCCATTGTGTTGGTTCAGTGGTAATTAAGTGTGAATGTAAAATTGACCTGATGTATTGAGCCAAGCGTCCTGCTTTGTTCACAGGAAGGGCGGCTAAATTAAATGGTCTGTAATTTTTTTTTCTTTCCCGGATTACTCCTGTGTTGAGCCGGAGTTTAAAACAAACGATTTAAATAAGGACGGGCCGCTGGGTCTCCGCGTTCCTTCGGGGGTTTGAGAGCGCCGGCTCGTTTTTGAATCCTTCAAAGTGAAAGTGAAGTGAAAGTGACTTCGCCAACGGTGTTTTTTCACCCTCCTGCACCCGTGGAGCAGTGATGGGGATGCTCGCGGGTACCTTACCGGTCCAAACTTCGAACCCTTTCAATCCTGGGACCTAGTCCTTAACCACTAGGCCACCCCATTACTCTTCTTCAGCAGATTTGGCTTCTATTTTCAGCTTTCTCATCGCTTTATTTTTCTATTAATCCGCCTCCTGGCCAGCATCAGCCGAAACCCAGTCATGGATATTATGGCATGGATTATAGGAACCCGGCTAATCTTAATTAGGTTTGACCGTCCGACTTATGGGTAACTGACTCCTTGCTCTACGGTAGCCCTCACTGTGCTTGTGGTGCCCTTGTCTGCTTCTCCTTCTCTCTCCCTCCATCACTCTCCCTCCGTGGAATAAAGAAAGTTATTTACGAGGTCTCTGATGGGTCCGCTCTCAAAGCGGGAGCTGTTATTAATGGTAATACCCCAGCATTCGCACATACTATATTATCAGAGACAATGACAGCAGGCTTAAGTAAGAACGGCTTGAATTACCACATCAGCCTGGCAGGATTAAAGACCCGAACCAGCCCATCTGCTCTTCTCTCTCGGAGCCGCAGAGCACCGCCGTACGCTTTACTGTTAATTGCATACAGGAGTGGAGGAGGACAGTGGATCTTCCAGTGGGCCGCAAATAAACATTTTGCAGACTGGAACAAATCTAGATCTCCGTTTCACACTGAATGCATGGAATGAAGGGGAATATCGACCAAGAAATCCCGCTGTGACATCACTTCCTCTTTACCGCAGAAGCGGTAACTCATGAAGGGTTTCAAGCTCATGGGTGTAAAATAGTCTACTTTTGCAGATGGAGCCAACTCTTATATCTCCAAAAACCCTAAAGTTTGCAAAAAGAAGATTTTCCTCGCTGTCGAGCAAAACCTTGTCCATTCTTGTTGTTTTAAACTTTCCTCCGTCATCTGAAAAGCATCCGTCTTTTACATTGCGTGAAAATGTCACCGGGAAAGGTCAAAAATAGTCTACTCAAGAAAGTCTTTAACGCTTACTTTCTTTAAAAGGCACCATTTTTTTGCGTCTCCTGAAAAACAAACAAAATACGACCGTTTCGGAGATAAGAGGTTTCGTCCCAATAGTGACATTTTGTTCCGAAGACGGGCTCTCTTCATTTTTCTTGTTCCCAAAATTGTATTAAAATGAACTCATGCACCTCTAGTCATATAAGAATTATAGAGGTAGGTAACAGATCACTAAATTCACAATCCGTTCAGATTTATTGGCGGATGTGAGTCTGTGCCTCTTATTGGTCGGTTCTGACGTTCCAATCTTCCGCTGCAGTTCAGGAAGAATGTGGGTTTTTGTCGATGCAGAAAGTCTACGCAGGGAAAGCTCGGGTCGGTGTGATTTTTTTTTTTCTTTCTGGAAACGAGTGTGATTTAATTGCGCGAATGTCCCTGTGACGCTCCGGTGACATGGCCTTTAGGGATGCCGTACGGGGCAGTAATGCCACGTGCCTCAGTTTACTCGCTGGCTGGACTCCAGGCGCCCAAGAGTGCACGGCAAGAAAACATAAATTGGGTTGTCAGTGGAAAGAATCCTCGCCATGCGTGATGTATTTATAGCCGGCCCTTAGCTTTGCATATCATGATAGAACATGATATTTGGGGTGTCCAGCGAAGACGAGCCGCTAAGTGATCGGCTGTTGTTGAGGCTCCGCCAGCCAACAGGGTAACCCGAGAGGGGACAAGCAGCACCCGTTGAAAATGGCAAGAGTGGACAGCTCTGTCCCGGCCACATCAATCACATCAACAGGTCAGAGCTGGAGTTAGAGGGATGCTTGGCGTGACGGTCAGGGCACAGCATGCAAAGGATGGCAAATTACTTTTCTCCAAATTGTCTTTCCACTTAAAAAGAGGACAAAATGTCAGATCATTGTCGTCTGTGGCCGCACTAAAGGAGAGGCACAATGCCTATAACCAGTCTAAATCCCTAAAAAGTACCTGTTTACCAGTTTAAGACCATAAAAACAAATGTGTTCCAGTGTTAGACACTAAATTAATGGCAAATAAATGAAAGAATTGATTAAACGTGCTTAAATAATATTACTAATCAATGTAAATGGCAGAAATAATATTTTGAATGCCAAAATAACACAGTTTACCAGCCAACAACGTTGTCCACTGGTCTAAGATCCAAAAATTAGGTTGATAACAAGTGTTGGCCACTGAATTAAAGGCAGATGAATGAATGAATGAATGATAGATATGCTCAAATAACATTGCTAATCAGTGTACGATGGATAAATATTACATGTATCCGGTATAAAATGCCAAATAACCAGCTTAATGTACTAAAATGACATTTTTAACCAGTCTAAGACTCTAAAATAAGGTTGTTAACCAGCCTAAGGCCCTAAAATAACAGTCAATGGGTCTAAGACCCAAACATTAAGTTGTTATCCAGTGATAGACACTGAATCAATGGCAAATTAATGACTAACATGCTCAGAAAATAATGCTAATCAATGTTTGATGCAGAAATAAAATATTTATCCAGTCTAATATATCACAATAATCAACCAAAGGCACTATAATGACATTGTCTAAGAACCTAAAAGAAAATTGTTGCACACTGAATTAAAGGCAAATTAGTTAAATAATGTAATGAATAAATGAAAAACATGCTCAGATAATATTGTATTATGATATTATAATCAATGTAAGATGCAGAAATAATGTATTTATCCAGTCTTAAATGATCAAATAACCAGTAATAATATTATCAGCCGGTCTAAGACCCTAAAATAAGGTTCTTAAGCAGTCTAAGTCCCTAAAATGAAATAGTTCATCTGTTTAAGACCCTAAAATAATAGAAAACAGGCTTCAGTGTAAGATGCAATGATGGTATATTTAAGCAGTCTGAATTGCCAGAATACTGTTAAGCAGTCCAAGGCACTAAAATAATATTGTTAACCAATGGAAAGTACTATTTGGATCCATACTGGGCAGGCAGTAAATGTAATTTATCTGCAGGAGATCTTTAGTGCTTATGACTGATTCACTCGGGCTCAGAGTTTGAAAATCGGAGGTAATCGCAGGAGAGGCTGTAAAATCGCAGGTTTCTTTCACTTCATGTGGGAAAAAAAATGACAAACATGCCATTTTTTTATGCTGAAACAACGTCCCAGCATCAGTATTCAGCAGCATCATTCTCAGTCCATCGTACGTCTTGGTGAAATGTACTCGAGAGAGAGAGAGAGAGAGAGAGAGAGTGTGAAACCCATATGAATCAGAAAAGCTCTCCATTTGAGTTCAGGCATGATTTTACATTTGCAGCATTTAGCAGACGCTCTTATCCAGAGCGACTTCCACGTCCTGATTACAGGGACAGTCCCCCTGGAGACACTCAGGGTTAAGGGTCTTACTCAGGGACCCAGTGGTGGTAGTGCCAGAGGTGGGATTCCATCCTGGGACCTCTTGATCCATAGGTCCGTAGGCAAGTACCACCACTAGACCACCAATTTTCATATGTGCTATTTTTTTTTTTTTAGTGGGGCAGCTTTCACGAAGTTACACCGACATGAGCTTTTCAGGACACTTGATTCAAAACAAACGTAACCAAATGTAGGGTTAGGAGTCTTGCCCATGGACTCAGGGTAACATACTGGGCATCTTGGGACCCCGATCTGGTTCATAGCATTATTGCTTGGGGTGTTTGTAGCCTGTGGAAGGAGAGGTTGTGGGTTCGAGCTTGGCTCTATCTTTTCTTCAGTGCTAGCACCACTTGAGCCCCTGAGCAAGACCCTGAACCCCACGTCTGCACTTTTAACGGGTGCTTAAGTTTGGACACTGGGTCATTTTGAAACACCAAAAAAGTTCTGATGTGCTTCTGGGTTAGTGACAAGCCTCGATAATCAGAAGTTCATCAGAAGAGGGATTGAATCCCAGACCAGCAGGTTGCCTTGAGGTACCCTTGGGCAAGGTACCGTCCCCATCACTGTCCCTGGTTGCTGGATTTGTCTGCCCCCCCGCTAGACGGTGTGTGTGGGTTAAATACAGAAGGTGCATTTTGTTGTGTGACGTTCAAATAATCACTTTCGCTTTCACTTCCACCAAATGGGCACCGTTAGGGTTTTGGCAGCACCTTTCACACCGGACGGATGAAGCAGAAGGGTTCTTCATGTAACGGGATCTGAAGAGTTTGGGCTTTCACTCGGGTCCTTGTTTTCTCAGAGGAGTCTAAATGTTAGAGAAAGTGAAAAAGCTCCAGATGTTTCACCTCCAGCCCTCCGCCTGTGTTCTCCGTGACCCTCAGATGATCATTTCTAGCTCAGGAGAGGGGTTTGGTGACAAGGTTCTTCAGAGGATGGAGCCGTTTTTTGTGGTTTGAAGTGTCTCAGCAGGACCATCGCAAACCTCATCACTCTCACATCATTCACACATGACTGGGGCGACGGCACGGAGTCACATTATCACCAATCAGCACATGCAGGGCGTGCGTTCAGTGCACTCTTCTCTGCAAACATGCACACATGCACACTTTCTATAGGTCCCCCTGCTGCGTGTGTGTGTGTGTGTGTGTGTGTGTGTGTGAAACACAGAGGTTGAATTTCGTTGTGTTGGGCTGCGTTTCACAATGACAAGAATAGTCACTTTCACTTTTTCACTTTTCACACACATACACACATACAGTACTGTGCAAAAGTTTTAGGCAGGTGTGATCAGAACGCTTTCAGAAATATAAATAATGATTGTTTATTTTGATCAATTTACAAAATGCAAAGTGAGCGAACAAAAGAAAAATCTAAATCAGGTCAATATCTGGTGTTTCTACCTTTTACCTTCAGAGCAGCATCAGTTCTTCTGGCCCCACAGAGCCCTGATCTCCACATCATCCAGTGTGTCTGGATCACATGAAGAGACAGAAGGATGTGAGGAAGCTACATCCACAGAAGATCTGTGCTCAGTTCTCCAAGATGTCTGGAACGACCGACCGGCCGAGTTCCTTCAAAAACTGCGTGCGAGTGTACCTAGAAGAACTGATGCTGTTTTGAAGGCAAAGGGTGGTCACACCAAATATTGATTTGATTTAGATTCTCTTTTGTTCCTTCACTGCATTTTGTTGATTGATGAAAATAAATCAAGTCAAGTAGGATTTTATTGTCATTTCAGCCATATACACAGTACACAGTGAAACGAAATAACGTTCCTCCAGGACCCTGGTGCTACACACAAGACACGACACGGGGCAACAAGTGCAGACAAGACAGACAACAACAGACGGCACTACAGACAGTACATTCATCCGTGGTGTTCGGAACAAAGCAGCCCAGGTAGATTATGGTGTAGCAGTGTGGTGGAGCAGTGTTACTGATAAAGTGCAGAGTGCAACATGAGATAAATAAATAAATACAAGATGAAAATGGTGGACTGGGTAGATATTGGCGGTTTAAGAGTTCAACAGTCTGATGGCCAGGGGGAAAAAGCTATTTCCCATCCTGGAAGTGGAGGCCCGTATGCTGCGGAACCTTTTCCCAGACGGCAGGAGGGAGAAGAGAGTGTGGGAAGGGTGGGAGGGATCATCCACAATGCTGGTAGCTTTGCAGATGCAGCGAGTGGTGAAGATGTCCTGTACAGAGGGCAGAGAGACACCGATGATCTTCTCAGCTGTTCTCACTACCCGTTGTAGGGACTTGCGGTCTAAGACGTTGCAGTTCCCGTACCAGGCAGTAATGCAGCCGCTCAGGATGCTCTCGATGGTTCCTCTGTAGAAGATGGTGAGGATGGAAGGTGGGAGATGGGCTTTCCTCAGTCTGCGCAGGAAGTAGAGGCGCTGCTGGGCTTTCTTTGTGATGGAGCTGGTGTTGAGGGACCACGTGAGGTTGTCAGTGATGTGAACACCAAGAAACTTGGTGCTCTGGACCATCTCCACAGGTGAGGTGTTGATGATAAGTGGAGTGTGGTCCCGACGTGATCTCCTGAAGTCAACAACCATCTCTTTAGTGTTGTCGACATTGAGACAGGTTGTTGGTTCTGCACCAGTCCACCAGTCAAATGATGAACACTTCTATTTCTGAAAGCGTTCTTTCACACCTGCCTAAAACTTTCACACAGTGCTGTACATACACACGCACACACACACACATGCACACACACACACACACACACACACACGCACATGCACATTCTCCACCACAGGTTAGTTTGGTTTGCTTCAGCGACCTTCGTGGCAGGATTCTGCACGTTTGGCTGGCAGGGGCTCGAGGGGGATACGGTTATGTTCATTGGCTAAAATTTTGCTTCAAATATTAAGAATGAAAGTGACCGTTCTTGTCTTTGTGAGAAAACGCAGCACAACGAAATGGGACTTTTGCATTTAACCCATGCACAAACACACACCGTGCAGCAGGGAGCAGCTATGAAAGCGCCCGGGGAGCAGTGACAGGGACGGTACCTTGCTCAAGGGTACCTCAGAGTAACCTACTGGTGAGGGGTTTGAACCCACAATCGTCCGATTCTGTGGCCGACTCCCTAAACACCAGGCCACCGCTGTGGAAATATGAGGCACAAAGTCCAAAGAACCCTTATTCTGAGTAACCGTTTCTGAGAACTTTTAAATATTCTTCTTTATTAAAAAGATTAAAATTATTTTTAATTATTAAACTCATTCAGTTTGAAATATTATCACTCTGTTGCCGAGTTTTTAAAATAGACGGGAATTTAAACGGGAGCAGCCAATAGATGATGATTAAAATGATCCAATTACTAATTGAATTTATTTGGGTTAATTTGGGCATTTCAGTGTAGTTTAATTAAACTGATGCTCAGGATATTCTTTTGGTTCTTTAGAGTTCTTACTCATATTTACACAGTTATTACCTAGAACATAAGGAACTATTAAAGTTGCTATATGACACACAGAGACCTCATGATACCTGGTACAAGCTTTTGTACAGTTTGTAACACTTTATACGGCAAAAAATAGTAATTTTTGAGAAAAGGGTCTTTATGTTTGGAGTTGTTTGTGGGTTCGGTTCCCTCACCAGCAGGTTGCACTGAGGTGACCTTGATCAAGGTACCGTCCCCGTCGCTGCTCCCTGGTTGCTTTCATAGCTTCCCCCTGCTGCACGGTGTGTGTTTGTGTGCATGGATTAAATGCAGGGGTGCGGTTTTGTTGTGGTTCACTGTGCCGTGTGTTCTCACAATGACGAGAATAGTCACTTTCACTTAAATGTTATATTTTAAACACTTCTTCAGACGCTGGTGTAACGGAGTGAAGCGGCACCTTCATTACCGTTTCATACAACTTTCTACGAGGGCGGTGTTAGAGCCATTGACCACAGTGTGTGTGTGTGTGTGTGCGTGTGTGCGTGTGTGCGTGTGTGTGTGTGTGTGTGTGCGTGTGTGTGTGTGTGTGGGCTGTTTGGGGTGTGTGAGGGTTCTCCTGATTTACGAGAGTCAGATTCCTCTGTGCTGAATCACAGCCAGACCCTCTGCATGTTCACACACACACACACACACACACACACACACACACACACACACACACACACACCACATCACTTCCACTGACCAGAGTGAGAAATAGAGAGAGAGAGAGACAGTGAGACAGACAGAGTGAGACAGAGAGAGAGAGAGACAGTGAGACAGACAGAGAGAGAGATCTCGATCGGCTGATTTCATGTTTCTCTCCGTCTGCGTCTACACATCCACGGTGGATGACCCATTTTTTCCTGCTGTTTTTTTTTTTTTTTTTTCATATACTGTGAAACGCTTCAGTAGAAGCTGCAGCTGCGCTCTCTCTCTCTCTCTCTCTCTCTGTCTCTCTCTCTCTCTCTCTCTCTCTCTCTCTCCCTCTATCTCTCTCTCTCTCTCTATTCTCTGTCTCTCTCTCTCTCTCTCTCTCTCTCTCTGTCTCTCTCTCTCTCTCTGTCTCTGTCTCTCTGTCTCTGTCTCTGTCTCTCTCTCTCTCTCTCTCTCTCTCTCTCTCTCTCTCTGTCTCTCTCTCTCTCTGTCTCTGTCTCTCTCTCTCTCTGTCTCTCTCTTACTGTCTCTCTCTCTAACTCTGTATCTGTGTCTCATCACTTTCTCTCACCTCTCACTTTCGCTGCCCCCTTTCTCTCTACCTCTTCTTTTCTTGCTGTCTATTTCTCTTTGTTCTCTTTCCCTCTATTTTTATCTCCCTCTATTTCTCTCTATATATGTATCTCTCTCCTCTTTCTCTCTGTCTGCCTTTTCCCCCCACTCTTTTTTGCCTCTATTTATTCCACGTCTCCCTTTCTCCATCTATTTGGCTGAATTCTCTTACTCTCCATCTCTGTTGCCCCCCCCCCCCCTCTTCCACCCTGCTGTTTTGTTTTGAGAAAGACTTTGCCTCTTTCTCTCTCCCCACTCTCTCTCTCCCCACTCCCTCCCTCTCTCCCCACTCCCTCTCTCTCCCTCTCTTGCGCTCTCTCTCGTCAGTGTGTGTTGAGGGACTCCGTGGTGCGCTGTGTGTTTTCGCTCCGCTGGGCTGGGATTTCTCCTCCGTTTCTGCATCCTGCGCTCTGTCTCCCACTCTCTCTCTCTTTCTGTCCCTCGCTCTGCAGCCTGCACTCGTCCAGTCATGCTTTTAGGTGAGTGTTGCTCATCTTTGGAAACGCTCGTTGCCTGTTCTTCTAGGGAAGCGAGACGAGATCTGATCGCCCCTGCAGGAGAGGGGGGCTGTAAACATCACGGCGGCCGCCAGCGCGGCTGCTCTTCACTTCTGCTCTGATTGACAGCTTTCTCTCTCTTTGATTCGTCTTCGGCGCTTCTCGTTGCGTTGTTCTCTCAGGTCTGCATCGGTGCAGTTTAGGTGACAGATTACACAACTGCATTACACTTCAGCAGCACTTTGCTCGCCCAGCTCACTCCTTTGGTCTGTTAGGTTTCCAGGAAAGAAGTCACGGTTTCTTCCTTTTTGATTCACACCCAACAGATTATCCAGCATGAAAATGCCCAAAGCTTTCATGCCGAAATGCAAAGCCAGATTTGGAACTTTTAACTCACTTTGGTTCACCACGTTCAGACTGTCTCAGAGGATTTTGACCACTCGCTCCCTTCATGAGCTGAAATGATGGCCATGCATTGGGTTTAAATGAGAGTTCTGCCAATATTGTGATGCCTGCAAGGTGGTGATGCACCTGAGAATGACCTGTCCGTGCAAATAAAAGTGTCGTGTCATTGGTCGAGCCTCTCGTTTCCTGGATTTAAGCGATTTATCTCGTCTTTTATGGCACCAACCTCAACATTAGGCTTTAGGCAGTGCTTTGCCTTTGGCCTGAGATGTGGGATTATATAAGGGAGCCCAGTTGTTGCTTTTTTTCTCTCCAAACTGCAGTTGCTAATAGATACGGGTGTTGATGCAAATTATAATCCATCAAAACAGATATTGCACCTGTTCCCCTGTCATAATCTACTGCGTTGCCACAGCTCATTCATCACCGATTTAAATGACTTGGTTGCAGCTCTATTAGCTGGACAGATGGACCCCCATGGACACCGTCTCTGAGTTAAAACAGCCTTATTGTCCTCTCTTCTAGTCCTCCCATAACAACAGGGCATCAAAGCAATAATTACAGCCGTTGTGCAGGAGGATGTTTCCAGGTATTAGATGTTGACTCATACACATGATGTGCCTGGGTGTTTTTCTCCAGGAGCTCAGAGGCATTTGGATGTGTGTGTGTGTGTGCGTGTGTGTGTGTGAGAGACACTCCTCGTGCTTCTGCTGTTGCTGTTCCGGAGCACCGCCGCGGCTCTAAACCCCCGCTGATGCGATTATGCCCACGCTGGAAAAGCCTCTCGGAGGAAGAGCTTACTCAATGAAATGGAAATGATTTGGCATATCGGAGAGGAGGAGCCGGACTTAAAATAACGCCTCTGGAGAGACGGGACGATGTAGCATGTCCCTGGAGGGAGTGAGACAGAGGGAGAGAGACTAAGTGGCAGCCCTCGTTAGGTTTCTCCAAAGAGGAACACCCAGAGAGATGCAACCATGTCAGAACTTCAGGAGGAATTGCAAGTTTTGAGAAGATTGTAACACTTTTTGGGAAACCTGCTACATAAATACATAAATATGCCATTATGCCTGATGTCATGATGTTAAATTAGCATCAGGGCAACATTGTGTCATGTTTATGTCATGGGTTTGTCACGGACATGCATTAACGCATTAACCCTTAGAGCACTTCCTCTGCTGAGAGCTTCGTGGTGGCCTAGTGTTTAGGGAGACCGTGGGTTCGAACCTTACCAGCAGGTTGCCCTGAGGTACCCTTGAGCAAGGTACCGTCCCCGCCACTGCTCCCCGGGAACTGCCCCCTGCTGCCCACGTCTGAGTGCCGTGCTGTGTTTCACAATGACGAGGGTAGTCACTTTCACTTTCACATCCGGCACGATCACCGACGCAAACATGAGGTTTCAATCTCTGTGGTATCAACAAACAGCGCCATATATGGAATTTCAAGTGTGTTTCGTGAAGGTGAAGGCTTTGTGTAATTGCGGAATTAAAGTTAATACTGAGTTTAAAACGTTCACCGTTAGTGGGGCTTTAAAATCACACGAAGCAACTTTCCATTTGTGTGAATGTGGTGCTAGTGTTAGTAAAAAATCAGATTTTTTCTTTTTTAATCAGCTTTTTTATGCAGTTTGTTAGAAAATGTGTTGAACTGGGTGAAAAAAGGATACAAGACTCTAAAATTCACTTCCAAAAAAAGCATGCCTGACTCCTCTGACCTGATGTAAGGAAGCCAGCTGATGCATTAACCTTAAACCCTGGTGTGCAGCCCACGAGCTGCGTACGCACAGCTAATGCATATGAAGCTGAAACTCGCCTCTGTAGTGGTGGGTTTAGATCGGATGGAGAGCAAAACGCTGCCCTGCTGTGTTGGTGGGATCGATACTGAAATATCGACACTTCTAATCCCGCTGAAAATCAATCCTCAGGTTTTTGTTTATGCAATGAACTGAATATCTATCTGTTTATCAAGCCATTGGACAAAAGAAGTCTCGTTCTTCTGTTCTTCTTCTGCTTCGCACACACTGGCGCCAAAGTGAGTTCAGATACTTTATTGGACGACTCGTCGGGTATTCATACTGAACTCGTACTGAACCTTCACGGCGCAGCGGTGGCCTAGCGTCCAGGGACGAGGCTCCAGGATCAGAAGGTCGTGGGTTGGAAGGTTCTGCCCTGAGGTACCCTTGAGCAAGAATCCGTCCCATCATTGCTCCAATAGCTGCAGTGTGTGTGGGCGAAAAAGCAGAGGAAGCATTTTGTTTGCGTCTGACTGAGGGCTGTGTTTCGCAGTGAGGCGTGGTCACTTTCACTTTCACTTTGCCCCCTACATTTTAACCCGTATATCCGTCCTTTCCACTGACTTTAGTTTGCATGCATTTGGAACCTAAATGGACAAAACACACAGAAAAGACGTCCCTCTGTGTGTCCATCGGTGCAGGACAGACGGAAGGAGACGTAAAAGAGAAGACGGGGAGAGTGGACGGTGGAGAAGAGTGTGATGTTCGTACCGGGAGAACTGGTAGAGTCATGGATGGAAGTGAAGTTAATGTTCATTATTTATTCCATGATTTACTGAACACAAACACAAATCTAAACACAGAGAGAGTTTTGTTCTAGCCAGCTTTAAAGTCAGTGTTTGGTTTGACCACCGTCATTCTTCAGCACAGCCTGAACTCTCTTAGACGAGCTTTAGGGTAGTCTTCAGGAACAGTTCTCCAGGCTTCTTGAAGAACTCCAAAGCTCTTCTTAGGACATCGGCATTCCGTTCTCTGTGGAGAGGATCCCACCCTGCTTCTGTCTCTGAAACTGCTCAGATAAAACTTCTTTCTATCTTCACTTTTTGGTCATTTTATCAGAAACACCTGCTAATTGCTGAATGAAACACAGGCAGATGATAATTTAAGCATCCAGAGGAGAATAGATGTTGAGGATGGAGCTGCCAGGAAAGAGGAAGTGGAGCTTTATGGATGTGGTGAGCGAGGACGTGCAGGTCGGTGCGAAAGAAGAAGATGCAGACGACGGGAAGAAGTGGAAACAGATGATCTGCTGTGGAGGCAGCTAAAGGGAGCAGCTGAAAGATAAAGAAGACGATTCTTCCTCGTCTCACAAGCTCTCTAGACGAACGTCTCTGGCCCAGTTCAACACAGTAGTATCCTGAATTCACTTCTAAAATAACAAAGAAGAAATGACTCAGATGATCCAGTGCGTCTGAGGCGAGGGGAGGAAATTGTGCAAATTGGGTTTTTTGCCCTGTTGTTGACGTTGCTGCGGTTCTCCCTCTATCCTGTTGTGAAAGACTCTCATAAAATATGGTCATTTTATTCGTTATTTTAATGCAAAAGTCTGAGACCAATCAGCTGCAGGGAGCAAAACCTCAACTGTAAACAAAAATAAACAGAAGATTCACTTTGGGCTTGTTTTTATTTCAGAAAAGCTCCTCCCGAGGGCCTTTTTTTGGATTAGTCACAACCAGGGTCTGATTACTTCCTCGCCGTCTTCATGGCTGCGGTTAAACACTAAATCAAATTCACAGCCCGCATCCACACTGGAATGAGACCCAGGACCGAGGCTCCACATCAGGTTGACTGTTTTATTACATCAGTCACTTCTTTACCTTCCCATCCACAACGTATTTACATAATCAGCTTTCATGAGCGAGCGCGAATGTCATCAAATACCGAGGCGCCGTTGTTCGGCACTGAGCGCGAGGAGCCATGCATTATTGATCAAGGGGGGGGGGGGGGGGCGCCGAGCTCCCGTCTTTTTCGCTCCGACCTCATGAGAGGAATCTGAAGTTGAGCGTGAAAGCGATGCACCCTTTCAGCTTCTAAACTTAGAAGGAGCGCCTGGGACGGGACGGATGAGCATGCAGGACGGCCGATGCCTCAATTAAGCTTCGTCTTCTCCAGTCCAGACACGCTCGCGGACCATAATTAGAGCTCTTGTTCTGCACACAGGTGTGAAAACAGCGTCGCCTGCATTCTGCACTGATTACAGTCACCGCCTGTCTGCAGCGGCCCACGACGTCCCTGGCATCACACGTTGGATTAAAAATTTCATGCAAATTGTTCTAAATGCAGTCGCCCGTCTGAGTGGGGCTTGATGACTGAAGGTTGCATTTTTATTTGAGAGAACTGAAGATAATGCCATGTTCGTTTTTGTGTCCGAATAGTGATTCTGAGCCGCGATTAAAAAGTACTGAACTGTCTCCGGTACCTCGTGCACCTTTAGTAACGTTTTTTAAAGCCTTTCGGGCAGCGCTGGCCCAGTGTTTCGGGACTAGGCCCCAGAATCGGAAGGTTGTGGGTTCGAATCCCGGACCGGTAGGTTGATCTGACACGCTTTGTGTGTGTTGGGATAGTTAGGATGATGGATGGACGGATGGAAAGATGGATGGAGCGCTCTGTCCGGGCCCGTACAGGCCGGCTAAAAGCCACCGCTTCAAAAACCTGACTCCCATCCAACAGGAAAAAGCACCTCTGTCCATATATGGTGCTCTCCCCAATCTGGCAGTGTAATTAACGGGATATGCGTTTTTATTTCTCCTCCCTGCAGGAGTGTTCTTGGCTGATCACTCCATCTGTGTAAGCAGGTGAGCTTTAAGACTTGCTTGGACTTTTCAGAGATGCTATTTAGTCGTCAGGTGTGTGTTTGGGAACCGGCTGGACCGTCCTGCGCATGACATTTACCTGGTAATCTCTGTGCACAGCTCTCCTCTCTAATCTGTAATTACGGTCGGACCCCCTGGCGGCGCTCGACGGCAGACGAGTGCTGTTGTAAATGTTTTGTTGTGGTAAACAACTATGTCACTGCTAACAGTGATGAATAAGCAGGGCTTCTCTGGCCGACCCTCAGGGTGACACCGCTGTCATTTCCCTTTTAATGCCTGAGCGATGATGCCTGGCCTCGGCCTGGGAGGAAGCGCAGGCTCGTTTTTACCTGCTGCACTTCCAATATCAGTCAGACACACCGTAGCCCAGGGCGAGATAACAGTCCACTCAACGGGGGAACATCGGGGGGCTAAAACTCCTCCTTTTTTTTTTTTTCTTTCATTCTTTTTTTTTCTTAACGCTGCTGAATATTAATGACTGTTGCTGTTTGATCAAGTAATAGCATTAAATACGTTTGGGAGGAAAGAAGAAAAGCAGCTCGAGAGCTGATCCCACGCAGAGAGAGAGAGAAACAGATGGATAGTGAGAAAAACGAAAGACAGGAACAACTGGGAGATGGAGTGTAAGAGTGAAAGATTGATATGAGAGAGAGAGAGAGAGAGAGAGAGAGATGAATTGAGAGAATGAGAAAAAAGAGGGATGGATTGAAAGAATGAGAGAAGTATTAAGAAAGAAAGAAAAAGTGAATAAGGGAGGTGTAGACAGAGGGAAAATAATGTGGAATGGGGAAAGAAACAATTACAGACTGAGAAATGAGCGAGAATGAGAGAGAGAGAGAGAGAGAGAGAGAGAGAGAGAGAGAGTATCCCAGGATTCCCTCTGCTTCTTTCCAAATATGTTCTGAAAACTCAAAACCCAACGTCCAAAAACACTCACACACTCGCCTTTCTTCACAAATAACTCGGAGCGAAGTGACCCACGGAGGTGCTGGAGGGCCTGAGCGTCTGGTGTGTGTGTGTGTGTGTGTGTGTGTGTTGTTGTGGTGCTGCCGTTCCGCCTCACGCTGGAGATTCAGCGTTAATGACCGTGAGTCGGAGCGCGTGGCAGAGGATCCCTCAGTCTCCATGGAAACCACAAAATCGAAAAAAACAGCACTTCGCTCGAAGAAAAAAAAGCTTTATTTTGCACTCTCCGGCACCAACATGAAAAAGTGAAGAGCCTCGTCTGCTGCACTCTTAAACACGAGGCTCCTCGGCCTCGGAAGAACCTTTAACCCTTTTCTTCACGTGGAGGTTCTTTCAGCTTCACCTCTGGTGCAGTTACTTCCTGTCTGTTTCTTTGTTGGCTTGTTTCTTTTTGTTTGCCACTAAAAGGCTCCTGATTGACCCAGAGCGGTTCTAAAGCATCTCTTCAGAACTCTGTTTCAGGCTTCATCTAGTGTCCCATGAGTGTGTCTCCACGAAAAGTGGCCAAACGCAAACCTTTATTCTTGATCCAGCTTGATCCTTCAAAACTATTTAGACAAAATTCCAGAATTGGCTCGACCGCTGGAGTTTTATTGCTCGTTGTTTCAGTTTCAGGGGCAGCGGTGGCCTAGCGGTTAGGGCGTTAGCAGCATGATCGGAGGATCGGGGGTTCAAACCCCTTCCCAATAGGTTGCCGTGAAGTACCCTTGAGCAAGGTACCGTCCCCATCACTGCTCCCCGGGCGCTTTCAATAGCTGCCCACTGCTGCACGGGTTTGAGTGTGCATGGGTAAAATGCAGAGGTCCAATTTCGTTGTGGTTCATGTGTGCTGTGCCGTGACCTCGCAATGACAAGGGTAGTCACTTTCACTTTCACTTTTTCACTTTCAGTTTGTGTTTTTGATCTGCTGGAAGCTTCTAAAGTCAGATTTTGTGCAAAGTTCATTTTCTTTGATCCATTTCCTTTTTTGTGCAATATTTAGTTGCTTCCCTAAAACAGTTCCTAAGACAGATCGCTAAAACCTAAGACAGATCGCTGGTCCCGAGACTTTAAAGAAAACACCCCTTAATTCTAACATCTCCTTTTTCTATTTTTTGTTGTTTTTTTCGGTGTTGTTTGTTAATTTTTGACCACATAAGATGGTGTATGAAAACCAAGCTTGTTCCGTTAACATCCACTTCCAAATACGGCCTTTTTAAAAGAATGTGATGATTGTTTATTTGATTTTAGAAAAACCATTAGAGGGCAACTTTGAGCGATGTTTGTTTATTTGAGGCGGGTAACACTTCTAGGGGGCAGCATTGAGCAGCAACTGTTAATATGATGTTTATCACACCACTAGAGGGCCACAGTGAGCAATGACCGTTAATATGATGTTTATAACACCACTAGAGGGCCACAGTGAGCAACGGTAGTTAATATGATGTTTATAACACCACTAGAGGGCAACAGTGAGCAACGGTAGTTAATATGATGTTTATCACACCACTAGAGGGCCACAGAGAGTAATGGTTGTTTATTTGATGTTTATAACAGCACTAGAGGGCAACTGTGAGCAATGATTGTTAATATGATGTTTATAACACCACTAGAGAGCGACAGAGAGTAATGGTTGTCGAGACGATGTTTATAACACCACTAGATGGCGACAGTGAGCAATGACCATTAATATGAAGTTTATAACACAGCTAAAGGGTGACAGTGAGCAACGGTAGTTAATTGGATGTTTATAACACCACTAGAAGGCAGCAGTGAATAATGGTTGTTAATATGATGTTTATAACACCTGTAGAGAACAACACTATGTAATGTTTGTTAATTTTAATAACACCGATAGGGGGCGGCAGTGAGTAATGTTTCTTTATCAGACTTCAGTTCTTAAATTCTGTATTATATCTAGCTAGCTACAATTAGTGATCCACTAAACGAACAAGTCACATTTAACATTTTATTCTGCTGGTGGTTTTGTCCCTTTCAGTGATACCTGCACAAAGTCCCTTGCACATTAAGAGCTCCCTCTGGTGGAAAATCTCCAGCCACAAAGCCGAACCGTGAGGTGATTTGCATCAAAAAACACTTTGATTACAGCCTTGTGTGGAAGGCACCTCTTTGGATGAAACCTTATCTGATGCCAAGCGGCACAGAACGGGTTCTCATTACAGCCGTGACGTTCACCCGGGCTGCCGGTGCTGTTTATTAGGCTGGTCTGCAATCAGGCGAGCACAGCTTGAATATCAGAAGTAATTAAACCTCTGTTATTTTGCGAGAAGGCCACTTTGCACACAGCTTTCCTGGAGCAACGGAAAGAGGAACAGCAATGCAACAGAATGTAACTAAGAAAATAAATACAATATCCATCACTCTGCTCGGTGTGTCAAAGCATATGCACAATGAAACGAACAAAGATAAATTCACAAAATCAAAAGGGACTTCAGCCGTGTGCGGAGCAGCTGCTTGAATAGCGTGCTCGGTTGATTTGAAGTGAAAATAAGTCACGCGTCCTTTGCGGTGAGCATATAAATGGCATTTTTCTGCAAATGTTTTCGGAAAAGATTCAAATCGGATGTAGAGGGTGCCATTACTTATGCACAGGGGACATATATCTATGAATGAACGGTGCGATACGTTATCCTTTTCGAAGATCTTGAAAAACAAACCCATCATAATAAACCCGACACTGAATGTAATCTGGGATTATTAATCCACTGCTGTGTGGGAACAGTCGTTGTGAGCACGGTTGTTAGTCACCGCTAGTGATCCCTTGGCGACCAATCAGAGGCCGTGTGTGGACTTTTTTGGGGCTAGCTTAGATGTAATAATTAATGTCCTTTGGCCTGGTAAATTTATTTAAAATAAATAGTAATTGTGCAGTGAAACACTTAATCTAAGAATCTAAAACAGGTCATTTGATCTGCGTACTCACACATAACAGTATATCGAACGTTCCACCTTAAAATCCTTGCAGCAAAAACTAAGCTTCTTTTGTGCACGACCAGATTCTCGTTATCCATTAATTAAGCGTCCTGTTTTAGTTACTGTACCTTTAAGACCTCTCTTCTGATTGGCTGACCTGTATTGCATAGCACTCGATGTGCAACCAACATTTTAGGCTAAAATCCTCATATATGGGGCAGCTGTAGTCTAGTGTTTAGGAACGAAAGGCAGTGGGTTCGAATCCCGGACCAGCAGGTTGCCCCGAGGTACCCTCGAGCAAGGTACCGGCCCCGTCCCTGCTCCCTGGGCGCTGGATATGGCTGCCCACTTCTGCACGGTGTGTGTGTGGGTCAAATACAGAGGTGGCATTTCGTCGTGTTGCATTCGTGGGTTCACAATGACAGGTGGTCACTTTCACTTTCACTTTAAAAGCACAGCCGCTCTTTTCCGATCCCTTCCCGAAAGCCGCGCTCCCACGCCTTCCACTCCATTAGCTCTGCGACAAACCGCGCAGGAACGACACGCCGCGGCACTTTAACACTGTCCAGCCGAAGGGTTATGCGGGTGTGACATCACAACCATGAGAAGACGGCACAGGAGGCCCGAACAGTGAACCAGTGAGAAGGAATCCGGTTCTCTGTGGTGTGGGTCCTTTCTAAAAGTCATTCTGCTGGATTTCTGTCACGCTGCGTCAGGCTTGTTCTTAAAGCCATTAACGCTGACGGCTCGGCCTTAACGCTGCTCTTATTGTTCTTCGTGGAGCAGATGTCAGAGATTTACAAGCAGCTGCCTCTTTTTCTCCCCCAGCTCTTTGTCATTAGCTCCCCTTTATTCTCCCTCCTTGAATGTTTTTACGGCATCTATTTTTTATCTTCCTCGAAAGGTTCTCATTACTTTGATGAGGGTTTTCCGTTCATATATACCTCAGAATCCTGGACCCTTTCATTATTTGCTGTAACGTTGGGGGCAATTTGGGACGCAGGGCTTTTTTTTTTTTGTGCCTTCCAGTTCCAGTGCCTTCTGACTCTCATTAGCAAAGCCATGTTGGTGATATTGGCAGGCTGTCAGGGTGTCAGAGGGATCTGCCTCTACATTGTTCGTGTGTGGAGCGCTGAGAGAGTGCTTTGGGCCGTCGGCGAGAGCTTTGTATCTCTCAATCTTCGTGTTAAACG
This sequence comes from Hepsetus odoe, assembly GCA_017165825.1. Taxonomy (NCBI): domain Eukaryota; kingdom Metazoa; phylum Chordata; class Actinopteri; order Characiformes; family Hepsetidae; genus Hepsetus; species Hepsetus odoe. Next base: position 3,604,113 of record CM029369.1, read on the forward strand.
ATATCTCCTGTTTAGTCTTCGGGTCGCGTGTTTTGTTCCCTTTTAATCTGCAGGCCATGTGTGTGCGGAGCCAGGTGTGGTTTGTTGTTGTCTGTGGAACTTTCAAGCCCCGAAAGAGAGGATTTTACCCGAAGCCGTGTTTCTGAACACGCCGGTTGGCAGATCTGCGTTTTTTTCTTTCTCTTTCTATCTCCTGAACGCTCCCTTTGGCTCCAGAAAACCTCCACTAAGCGCAGGAAAATGTTCCACCATGTAGGATTTCTCCTTCAAGCTGAACAAAGCAGAAGTGAAAGAAACCATCACATAGAGAACTGCACAAGAACCCATCGTTTCTTCATATTTTGCTTCCAAAGATCCACACTTTCTTATTTTTCAATGTGTCTTTGAGGAACAGATCTCCAGATCTTCCTGGAGGACAAAGTTTTTGGCTCTCACTTTCAGCACAGTCTTGCACAGTTCCTGAGCAGTTTGAGAAGCAGTGTGGACCGTGGATCATCTCCACAGAGAACGGAAGCGGCAGGCAGCCGACGTCCAAAGAAGAACCTTGAAACGTTCTTCAAGAAGCCTGGAGAACCGTTCCAGAAGATGACTTAAAGAAAGCTCGTCTATGAGAGAATAATATTGGTGGAGCTGAATATTGACTTTAAAGGTTAGAATGAAACTCTTTATGGGTTTTGAGGGATGAGGGATGTCTCTTGATGTCTCTTTTGGACGGTGCTGCAGGTTTTTAGTCATGAAGGTCTGATGAAGACATCGTGATGGTGTGTGAAGGCTGCCCAGCTGAAGGTTAGAACACGTTAGCCCCGTTAATGTGGTTTCTGATCCTGTATGACATGACGTCTCTAAAAATAGAGCTGTGAGACACTGGACAGTGTGAGACACAGCCGTCAGGGTTGAGGAACGTGAAGGTCCCTGGCTCTCCTTTCGCTCCCTGCAGTGTTGGGGCAGGTGTGGAGCCTCGCCTTTTAGGGCCTCGACTCGTAAACACAGGAACGCCAGAGCTGAGCGTCAGCTGAGGGCTTTAATTATTCCTCCTCTTCCATTCCTTCTCTGTCTTCTGTCCTTGTTTTTCTCCTTTTTTGTTCTATTTCTTTTTTCGCTCCATCTAATCCTTTTTTGCTGCACTTCTCTTACACTCTCTTTTTTCCTCAGTCTTCCTTTGTTATTCTGTCTCCTTTCTTATGTCTCCTCGCTCTTTCCATTCCTCCTTGCCCCATCTCTTTATCTCTCTCTCTCCCTGTCTCTCCTAATTTGTCTCTTGCTCGCTCTCTCTCTCTCTCTCTCTCTCTCTCTCTCTCTCTCCGCTCTGTCTCTCTCTCTCTCTCCTCTCGCTCTGTCTCTCTCTCTACCTCTCTCTCTCCTCTCTCTCTCTCGCTCTGTCTCTCTCTGGCTCTCGCTCTGTCTCTCCTCTCTCTCGCTCTGTCTCTCCCTCTCTCGCTCTCTAGAGAAACTCCTGTCTCTCCCTCTCTCGCTCTCTCGCTCTGTCTCTCCCTCTCTCTCGCTCTGTCTGTCTCTCTCTCGCTCTGTCTCTCTCTCTCGATGCTTGTATCTGTCTTTTTAGTTATTTTCTTCTCTATTTTGTCCCTCCTCATCACTTTCCTTATCTCTCTCTCTCTCTCTCTCCCTCCCACTCTTCCTGCAGGTGGATTGACTCATACGGCCTGTGAGTCACATGTGAATACACATATAGAAGAGAGAGGCGAGAAAAAAACAGAGAGAGAGAGAGGCAAGAGAGAGCGAGAAAGAAGAGAGAGAAAGAGAGAAGAGAAACAAATAGAGAAAGAGATTTGCCACCACCACCCACTCTTTGAGGTGGAAAAATAGGCCAGAAAATAGACAGAGAGAGAGAGAAGAAGAGAGAGAAGAGAAGAAGAGAGAAGTTAAAGAAGATGAGAGAGGAGGAGAAATGGCCTGCTCTGCACACTACCCACACCTCTCTCCGCTCTTCCATTTAAAAAGAAAGCCATTTTTACTTCTCTCCTCACTCTCTCTCTCTCTCTCTCTCTCTCTCTCTCTCTCACACACACACTCTTTCCCTCTTTCAAATACACAAAAACATGATGTATTTTCAATATAAAAATATGTCCCAGTATATAATCTGTAGGTTTGTTTCCAGTGAATAATATCTTTAAAAGAGTGACGTCTCCGTTAATCATAAAGCTTTTGCTGTTAAGTGTTTTAATCCAAAATATTCCAGGTTTTTTGCACAGTACCGTTTAGTCTCTTATTACCGCGACACCCCTTAAATCTGGAGAGACAGCCGTGCCGTGTGTTCAGTCAGATAAGGAGACCGAGGATCCGACTGGATTTTTACCCACAAAGTACCAAAGATGCCGAAGCTCACCGGCTCTTAAAGGGCCGATGTGCTACCTTTTTTCACTTTGTTGTTTTTTTGTGTCTTTAATCATTTCTATGACCTTTTCCCCACGTCTGATATATTTCAATAAGCTCTGATTGCCTGCTCTGTGTTAAGTCCTGGCTGAAACACACCTTATAACTTCAACGTGAAGGGGCGTGGCTAAACCTTTACAGGCTAAATAGCAGAACATATGCAAATAATTTGGCTTTTGTGACATCACAAAAACTGAACTGCCTTGTTCCTATAGTTCCTGTATTTTTACTGGATCAGGACTGAATGGTGTTTGGAGATGATAACAGGGTGCACTTTAAACACATCAACAGTTAAACTAATGCAAGGGGAACGTGGGTTTATTGACCCTTTCAAATCTTTTTTAAGCTTCATATTTTTACATAGTAAGTTTTCGTATCGTCAGTATGGCAGCTTTGATCGCTAAACCTAAACTTTGCCATGACCTGTATCTTACAGGAAACATCTGATCTGATTTTTTCCACCTGAAGGTCTTTTTTAATACCGCTGTGTTGTAAAAAAGGACCCATATTTACTGCATGTAAGCAGGTATCTCCCGTCTTACCTCCTACATCCAATTTTTGCTTTTGCACTTAAAAAATAAACACTTTTAAGAGGATTTTGTAAAAGGATCTTGTTAATTCTTTATGTTTGCCCCATTTTTCAGGAGCATACGATGTTAAAACACAAGCGTCCCTACGTTTTGAGATGTGCGGTCGAGGTATCATTGAGAAACCTTTAGAAGGGCCCTCTAAAAAACGAAGCTTCATCGTCTATGACCGTGCCTTTTCCATATTTACGTGCAGATGGAGATTAATGGAGCATGTTCTGAAGAGCTTCGAAGCTGAATGACTAAGAGCGGAGACGCTCGGTAGTGAATCCGAGTGGAGACCTTGGAAAAGCACCATGAGAAGATGCCCTTGTGTTCATTCAGCCTCGTTCTTCAGCGCGGAGCAGCTTCAGCGTGACACTGATTAGGTGCAATGTGATTTTACCCATTTTGAAGATGAACAGTTTAATGCCTGAAACTGGATTCTTGTGGTTGAATGTGTTTGCCATTGAGAAGCAGTCCAGCCTTTTGTGAAGGAGCATTGCGCATAACAAGAGCTTGAACCTTTTCAAGGAGAACGTTTCTCCCCCTTTTGGTCCATTTCTTTCTCATTTGGTCAAGTGGGTTCATGAAGATGATCTGTCATGTGTGGAGTGTACAAGGCCGTGTAGAATGAGATTCTTATTTGGTTGCTTTCTCTCAGACAAGTGTGACGATTTAGGGATGACGTTTGCATGATATTAATTGCCGTCCATCATTTCTTTGATCTTCATTAGCCTCCAGAAGAGAAGTGAGAACCCAGGTTCTCACTGCCTGGCTGTATTTGGGGGTTAGGGGTGCCTTTACTTTAAGACGCAGCAGTTTAGTAGTGACTGACTCATTGGGTGATGATGGAACAGTCCAGGCAGATATCTGCTAAATTCCAAGATTTACAAGAGGTTCTAACATCAGACACTTTCAAGATCTCCGTTCTATTCGTAAATATGTTCTCTTCCTGAGTTTTGTTTCTCACAGTGGCTCTTCTTCATGCTTTTATTAAGGTTCTCTTCCTGAGTCTTGGTTCTTCTAAGAGGAACACCTCATGCTTTTCCTCTGACTCTTGGTACCAGTGGTTCTTCCTATTGCTTTTAGGAAGGTTCTACTTTTCAGTCTCGATACCTCTCAATGGTCCTTCCTCATGCTTTTGTTAAGGTTCTCTTCCTGAGTCTTGGTTCTTCTCAGTGATTCCACCTCATACTTTTACAGAAGTTCTCCATCTGGCTCTTGTTACAAGTGGTTCTTCCTCATGCTTTGAAGGAGGTTGTCATTTTTCGTCCTGCTACCTTTCAGTGGATCTTCTTGCTTTTAGGGAGATTCTACCTTTGATTCTTGTTTTCTCTCAGTGGTTCTTCCTTTCCTATTAGGTAGCAGTTGATTCTCATGCTTTAAGGGAGGTTCTTCTTTGGAGTTTTGATACCTCTCAATGGTTTTGGTCAAGCTAATGGTGTGTTCTAATTTCCTCTCAGTCGTGGTGCTTCCCCATGGTTCTACCTCCTGCTGTAACAGAGGTTCTCCTTCTGACTCTTGGTACCAATGGTTCTTCCTCATGCTTTTAGGAAGGTTCTGCTTGTCAGTCTTGGTACCTCTCACTGTTCCTTCCTCGTGCTTTTAGGGAGGTTGTAACGCTGAGTCCTGCTACCGTTCAGTGACTCTTCCTCAAGCTTTTAAAGGTTCTGTTTTTGTGTCTTAGAGTCTTACACTTTTAAAGAGGTTCTGCTTCTGAGTCTTGATTCCTCTCGGTGGGTTTTCTTCAAGCACTTCTCCGTTTTATGCTCTTAGTGGTTCTGTAATTGTACTGAACTGTGAGATTAATGTAGTTCAGGATCATACATGAAGAATACTCTCATCATCTCTAATCATCTCTAGGAGTCATCTCGAATAGGGCAGCGGTGGCCTAGTGTTTAGGGAGTTGGCCACAGGATTGGAAGATTGGGGTACCCTTGAGCAAGGTACCGTCCCCAGCTGCCCACTGCTGCACGGTGTTTGCATGGGTTAAATGTAGAGGTCCAATTTCGTTGTGGTTCACTGTGCGCTGTGACCTTGCAATGACAAGAATAGTCACTTTCACTTTTCACTTTCACGTTTCTTCGGTACACGTCTCCCACTTCCTGACCAGCTCACACTGCATACAGTAAATCTGTAGCCCAGTTACAGATTGTGGCCCATGTTCTCCTGCCATCACTGGTGTCCACAGGGAAGATGTTGACCAGATATCACTCTCAGCAGTGACACAGTGTGTGAGGAACAGTATGGAGAGTTTTTAATAAAGTGGCCCTGCATGTATTTATGTTTTCTGCAGCACTGCTGGATTAAGGTCCCCTCTTGAGGGGGAAGGAATAGGCTTCTGTAATATGTGGGCATCCCGGTGTGGGCTGTTGAAAGCAGATGATGTTTGAAATGGCATCCAGGGCCTTTTTTATAACTTTTCTTTTTTTCTTTCAGGAAATCTAATCATTCTCCATAACAGGAGGACATGAACTCGCGGTGGGACGTAATTTCATTTGCCCTATTTGTCAGGTGATGTTTGTTAGGGGTTGCCTCGTTTCGCTAAATTGTGTTTTAAAGCACAGTGGCTCTGCTGTGCCTCTCCTCTCCCCTAGACTTGGAGTGCCTTCGTGCAAATCTGCATTTAAATTGAATTGGGGCACATTATTAGATTTGCCTGAAATAGCGAAGGCTATGCGTGCAATGTCTACATGCAGACACCGTTTTCTTTCTTTTTTTAAATGCTCTTCAGCAACTGTGCCATGTTAAGTGGTCTCATAGCCCCCCTTGGTCCCTGCCGTGCTTAAAGCAGAGACGCTATGTCTCATTAGCCCAAGGCCTGCCCAGGACGGACAGCTGACGGCTCCGTCTTTTCAGTCGTCCGGCCAGACGAGGAATGCGCCTCAATTATCTAGTGCTTACTTTCTCACCCCGTTTGTGATGAACTATGTTAAGCCGGTGGAAGCTTCTTAATAAGTGGATCGCTTTCAATAACATCCGAATTTACGCCGCCCAGCAGGTAAAGTGATTTTCCGGAGCCGGTTTTCTCGATCCAGTCTGCTCTCCGGAGAAACACACCTGCTTCAGCTAATCAGCGAATTAGAAAGACCTTCATGGGCTGAATCAGCTGTGCATCCAGTGGCATCCAGGACCGAAGAACACCCTGCCCCAGACTCTGGATGGGCGCTGCGGTCAAACCTCCCCGCCTGATGATCCCTCCATGTTTACAAGACTACAGGCTGTTTATTTTATTGTATCAGGAGCTCAGCATTGTGCAAAGTTTTGAGCCACCACTCCTTTCTTCCTATTTTGTCGGGAAAATGAGATACAACTCTTTTAGACGAGCTTTCTTCAGGAATAGTTCTCCAGGCTTCTTGAAGGACATTGCAAAGCTGGGCTTCTTATACTTCTTATATTTATCTGTAGGTCTAGGGCTAAACAATCAGAAAACAGTCCTCTGAAGTGCTCAGGAACTGGGACTGTACTGAAAATGAGAGACAAAAACTTTGTCCCTCAGGAAGATCTGGAGAACGGTTCCTCAACAAGACATTAATAATACATGAAAATCTGGCTCTTTGGAAGCAGGCTATGAAGAAATGAGGGGGTCAAGACTTTTGCACAGTCCTATATATCTCTGTATAGGATGTAATCTTATTTACAATAAGAAAATTAGACAAGAGCCTGTTTATGAATCTCTTTGTCTTGTAGAAGGAAATCCAATAGCGCTCTAGAGACCAAACTCCAGATTCTAGTTATCTTCTGTTCATGGTTGACCTACCAACGCTCTATGTCCAAAGGTATCCAGACAGCTCTTGTAAGGCTATAGGTTTGAATCCCAGACCAGCAGGTTGCCCTGAGGTACCCTTGAGCAAGGTACCGCCCCATCACTGTTCCCCGGGTGCTGGAAATGGCTGCCGCCTGCTGCACGGTGTGTGGGTTGAATACCGAAGATGCATTTCGTTGTGGTTCACAATGACAAATAGTCACTTTCACTTCACACACCGCGTGGATAAACAGTGCCAATGGAAGTGGAGGCTCAGAAGGAGCTGCATGAGTTTTAGGTTGCCGTCGCCAAAACCGAGCGTCAACTGCAGGGGTTTAAACCCCCCAGCTCCGGGTGTGGAGAAACGGAGCTGCTGCTGAGTCAGCCTCATCCTTAGGAATGAGTCGGAGTGATGTTTGTGATCCAGAAATAATTCTCCAACATCAGCACCTGACCTCACTATCGCTGTTACAGCTGCATTCACATCCTTACAGCAACGTTCCAGCATCCTGCCCAGAAAAGTACACGCTGTTGTTGCTGCGAAGGATAGAAAAACCCTTCATGCTCTTAATTTCAGAAGAAATGCTGAAAGAGGAGGCGGGTTGAAAGTGAAAGTGACTATGTGTCATCACGAACACATCACAGTGAACTGGGAAATGCTTCTCTGTATTTAATCCACACATAACCTGCAGCAGGGGGACGACATATCCAGCACCCGTGGAGCAGTGACGAGGATGGTACCTTGCTCAAGGGTTACTCGGGCAACCTGCTGGTCCGAGATTCGAATCCACGACCTTCTCATCCAGGGGGCTAGTCTCTGAACGCTAGACCGCCGGTGTATATAGTAGGACTATATCCGTCACAGACCTTAAATAGGAGAATCGGGCGTAGTTTACGACGGGTCTCTAATTTTAAATCTGCTAATCACACAGCTGTTGAACTTGCCCACAAAGTTCATGCGATATGCATGAGAGCAGAGAAGAACACACAAACACGGCAGTTGCTTCGTTACGCTCTCACATTTCCGTCAGTAAAAAAAAAGTTCTCTTTTTTTTTTTGTGCTCGTCCCTGCTGGCGTTCGTGCCTACAACAGCGTGAGGATTTAAGGGTAAACAGAGCGTGTTTGGGAGATGTTGGGGCGTGGGCTGAGCTTGCTCAGAATAGCATCTCGGTTCCGAGGCCGGATGATTCACACTGTATCAGTGTGAGCTATTCCCGGCCTCCCTACTCTAAGCAGCCGTTCTGTAATCGTGCTCATGCAAAGTGATCTCTCCGGCCTGTCATCGTCCGAATGATGAAGATCTCACACTCAGACGGTGTTGGTGTAATTAGGACAATGGAGCCGGGTTAATCGCAAACGGCTGCGGCCGTGACGCACTTATGGCACTTTCGACACTTTGATCTTATTAGAAGACGGCAGAGCTGGAGTGATGTGCTGTTAATTGAAGAGGTGTTTCGGACTATTCGTCCATCATCTTAGCTGCTTATCCTGCTAGAGTAGGCTTGGAGGGCTTGCTGGAGGCTTTCCCAGTGCTCAAGGCAGAGAAACATCCTGGACAGGTCTCCAGACCAGCCACACAGACACACACGCTCACACCTGGGGTGCCATTTGGCATCTCCAGTCCACCTGATGTGTGTTTGGACTGTGTGTGATCCTTGGGCCTTGGGCAAAGCATCAGCAGTAAACGGATCACCTGATCATCTGATATCATCTGCACCTGTTTCTTCACTGCTTCATGTCTCAAGTTAGACGCTTTGTTCTGCTTGAAGGTTCAGACGTCGATCACTGTGTGGATTAACCAACACAGAACTATCAAACTGCTCAGGTACAGAGACTGGACTGAACATGAGAGACAACAACACTGTCCTTCAGGAAGATCTGGAGAACGGTTCTTCAAGAATATATTAAAATTACAAGAGTCTGACTCTTTGGAAGTGAACTCTATAGAAAGCAGGGCCTCGAGACTTTTACACAGAACTGTAAAAAAAAAAAAAAAAAACCTCAGTGGTGATGTTGAAAATGTAAAGTTATTTAAAGTTACAGTTATGGCTTCATGTTTGACGGAGACATTTCCCGTCCTTGTCACCAAAGCCTGACAGCCTTGTTAAATCTGACGCTTCGAGTGATATTCTCTCCTGCGGAGCAGCTGTGTGTAACTGGGATGGGTTCAGGTGTAGTGGTTTGCCTGGAGTCCTGAGAAATGAGGTGTGGAATGTTCATCAATTGGGGTCGTGATAAAAAACAGTCCCGGGGCAGGAGTGCATCCATTTAATTCAGAACATCTGATGTCTTCTCCATCTGTCAGTGGGGGGAAGGTGAAGTTTTGAAGTTTTTCCATTTAAAGTGCTTTGAAGTGATTTAAAGGAGCAGCGGCGTCCTCATGCTCAGGGTCTAGGCTCCAGGATCGGAAGGTCGTGGGTTTGAATCCCAGACCAGTAGGTAACTCTGAGATACCCTTGAGCAAGGTACCGTTCCCATCACAGCTCCACGGGTGCTTTAAATAGCTTCCCCCTTGCTGCACGTTGCGAGTGGGTTAAATACAGAGGGTGCATTTGGTTGTGGTTCTCTGTGTGCTGTGTTCGCGATAACAGTCACTTTCACTTCACTTTCACTTCACCTCTTCCTCTGCGGCGGGTCCTTCCGTGTTAACGGGCAGAGAGACTATGAAGTCATGGCGGCAGCGCCTGTTTTCCTGTGTACAAAGCCTTCAAAAGAAAAACAGTGGAGTAATAATATCCACGTCGCACGTGAGGGCTTGCCAGGCAGTGGGGTGATGTCATCGTCCCGAGGCGCAATGGAGCATAAAGTCACTTTATACTGGACCTGGAACGGCTCTCTGCTTTCCTTGTTGGAGTCATGGCCGCCTGACTGGGGGCCCAGTCTGCTCAGCCCTCCTGCTCTGTCTTAAAACCCCATTCAACAATGGCCACACTGGCAGGACTGGTTTTAGTGCTGCCACTTCAAAGGCATCAAAGGAGTCTGTATGGTTGTTTACAGGGCTTTGTTCATAAGCTGGGGTTTTCCTCGGGGGTAGGAGGTCCGCAGGCCTATTGGTTGTGGGTTCGAGCCTGGGTCTGTCCCCTGAGACACTATTTGAGACCCTGAGCAAAACCCCAAACCTCAAATAGCTCCAGGGACGCACGCCCTCTCATTAGACGATGTACGTCGCTGTGGATTGGAGCTTTAGATGAATGTAAATGTAACGCTGACTGTGGGCTGGTTGGACTGCGGTGGTGTTTCTGCAGCCGCCGAACGAAGGATACGAATTCTTCCTAATGATGAATGACAGCTAGTATATCAGCAGAACAAGATCAGCTTTTGGAAGTAGTAGTGTTTAAAAATTACTTTAAAACATTTGATCTGATTATTATCATCATCATCATCATCATCATCATCATCATCATTTATTATTATTATTATTATTTTAGTATTATTTTATTAATAGTAATAATATATTTACTTTTGCTCATACTGTATTTAAAATAATTTTACAATAATTTTTTTTATTATTTCTTAAAACAGTATCTCAAAATTCAGAATTTTTTTTCTAAAAATCATCTCAAAATAGTATCGCAACATATCTTACAATTTTCTTGTTTTTTTGAAAAGTGCTGCAAATTTTATCTTTCAGAATATTTAAATATATATATATATTTTTTTATTATCCTTGTGAAGTATTATCTGAACTCTTTAGAATGATTCGCTGACATTTATGTCAATATTTAGAGTTTTTGAGACAAAATATTCAGTCATTTTTTTCAGCATAGTGAGTCGAAATGCCAGGCGTTTGGTTGAAATGCTCATAAATCATTTAATTCCCACCTTCCACATTGTCCTCCATGTGCACTGTGTGGAGGAAGAGGAGGATGGTGTGATGATGAAGATGAATTTGAAAAACACACCTGAGACCACAGAGGTACACCATGTGTTCGTGTTCATGCAGATGCTCCGGGTGGATTATGGTACATTGGTTTAGCTGATCCTCAACACACACACACACACACACACACACACACACACACACACACACACACACACACACACACACACACACACACAGAGTCTATCTGGAATTCAGCCTCCAAAACTGGGATTATACCAGTAAAAACACAGCGGCAAAGAAGTCTAACACACACATTAATACTTTCCCTTAATTATTAAGGGAGATTGTGGAAACCAAGACACACACACACACACACACACACACACACACACCCCCTAACCCAAACCTCCAGCTATCCTTCATCCAACTTGTTGCAATTTAAGGCCACAAAAGGTTAATTATGGGGATTGGGACTGTCGGTCGGATTGTGAATGGGATTGTGTTTGGGACAAACTAGTTAAACAACTGGGATTGGGACAGTGGATTGGATTGTTAATGGGATTGGCTGGGATTAGTTTTTTACACTGTAATTACAACAGTCTGAGGGATTGGGACAGTTGGTAGGATAGAGATTGTAACTGAGTTTGCGATTAGTTTTAAACTGTATGTAGATTAGAACAGTAACTAAAACTGGGCCTTACTCATTTTCTGAGCTGCTTGTCCTGATTAGGGCCGTGGGCAGCACTGGAGCATATCCCTGTTTTCACAGGGCAAAAGGCAGGGGAACACCCTGGACAGGACACCAGTCCATCGCAGGGATGAAACACAGACCTAGGGGACGATTTATCCAGAGCCTAACCAGAGCTCCCAGAGGAAACACACAGAAACGGGGAGAACACAGACCGTCCCGCCTGGGAATCAAACCCGGGTCCTTCTCGCTGTGAGGCAACAGCGCCACCCACTGCACCACCGGGCCGAAAACCGGGCCAGGTTCTGGAGACAGCACTGCAACGGAAATGGGATTTGGCTGGCATGGAGAATAGTTTGAGACTGATTTCTTTCTTGCTTGAGTTGGGATTAGAATTGGGATTTGGTCTGAGACTGAGGTTGGGCCTGGGATTAGAAGTGGGAGGTGGATGGAGACTGGGATTGGAGCTGGGACTGGAAGATGACAGAGAAACTGATACTTAATCTTTCTTTTCTATCCAAAAATTTCACATTACTGCTGGCGTGGTGAAGAAAAATTGGGTTTCTGGAATTTTTCTGTTGATTTGAATTTGTTTCCAGATTGAATTTTTCAGCTTTCATGGTTTCGCGTCATCGTTGAACTCGTGAACGGAACACGTCTCATTTATTAGTGCTCTGGACTCCCTTCAGCAGAACGATGATGCCGAAATCTTTATGTATTTACCGTGGAAGACTCAGTTCATCTTTTCTTATATTTTGTCTGGAGCCAATCTCTGTTTTTCTTCCCTTTTCTTCTTCTTTTTTTTTTTTTTGTCAGTGGGACTGCGACCTTTCACACGTTCTGTAGATAACGATTCCCTCTGCTTGGATGAAAGTTCCTGCAGGAAATCTCTCTTCTCCCCGCAAAACCTTAATTAAATAGCCTAAAGTCTGCATAATTCAGGACGATAAGGCTCTATTGATGTTTTCCTTCCTTTTTCACTTTCTTCTTTGTCAAGCGTGAAAGCACATGATGGAGCATATGTGATGAGATGAGGTTTACCTTTGTGGCGGAAAGAGCAGTCTCCTGTAGAGGGCTGTTTATGAAGGGAAGTGAAAGTGACTATTTGTCATTGTGAAACAGCAAACGGAGAACCATATGCTTCCTCTGGTTTTCAGCCACACACACGTCAATGGGTGGTCATGGCCCATGCCTGGGGAGCAGTGATGATGAAGGTTCCTTGCTCAAGGGTTCCTCGGGGCAACCTACTGGTCTGGGATTCAAACCACGACCCTCTGACCCTGGGGCCCTGAACACTGGGCCACCGCTACCTTAAAGGCCAAGGTACTGTAGAGCCCAGTAAGATACAGAGGTGGTGGAGATGTTCCGAGTCCTCCCAGCACTGCAGGCAACCTTTCTCGCTTCATACTGAGCACAAATGTCATGCCTCCCAGCCCAGCCATGTGGACACACTCCCTCTAAGAATTGATAAGCACCAGCTCCACTCAACCTGCCACTTTGTTTTATTAAAAGCTCCAGACCCAGAAGTGGAGAGAGAGAGAGAGAGATAGAGAGAGAGAGACTGAGTGACAGAGAGGTAGATAGATTGTGTTTGAAGTGCCAGCTACTGGTCTTCACATTTCTAGGCCTAGCAATTGGGCTGGCTGATGAAACAGCCTTGAAAAAGCACATCAAGGCCAGGTTCAATTGCGCACCTCAGTCCCAGCTCTCACTCCTCACACTCCCTGGCCACTATTAGAAACCGTGTAGCTCGCCCTCGCTGGTGTGCTGTCAGTGTTTGCCCCGTCCCTTTATTATTGGCCACTTCATGTGAGACTGACATGAACCACCCCAGAACTGCTGCTCTGCCTTTCTAATCACTTCCAGCGAAGTGGTCAGTGAGGTAGGTATGGGGGTTGTTTTTAATAAAGTGGTCAGCCAGTCATTCCAGTGTGAATCGGAGGATTTTCAGTTTGGAAATAAACACTTCACGCTGCTCTCTCAGGATTGAAAAGAACATATTTTTCATATCCTTGTACTGGATTATCCAAGAAGAGCACCGTGTAGATTGCAGAACATGGCGTAGCACCTCAGCGGAGATGGAGAATGTGACATTGATTGTTGGAAGTGGCAGCCTTGCACTTTTATACCATCAACTACAATTTATGGCGAGGTAATTGAAATGGGACGGTGCTGGTGTGGACAATTTCTCCATTTCTCTGACCGTGCTGTGAACCCAACAAACTTTCCAACCTCATGTTTCCTTGGTAAGCCCAGACCCATAACCTATGTATGTTTGATGCCCTCACTCCTGAAGTCTATGTTCAAACTTCGAAAAGTGAAATTTGCTTTCCTTTTCCCCTCATTTCGTAGTGATATATAATAGCTATTGGTGAGCTATCCAGCGTTCTTCTAGGACACATAGCAGTGGCCCATCTGGGACACGTTAATGTTTCAAAAACATTTAGAAATTTGATTATTATCGAATTTAATGATGAAATCTGACAAAACCTAAATAGTGTGTGTTTCTGTTCAAGGTCACGAAAACTAAAATGCATAAGTACGTACATATACAACATACAATTACATTCACGCAGGGCAGTTTTTTAGTGGTAATCAGAAAGTACTGGGTTCGAATCTCTGTGCAGTAGGTTGCCCTGAGGTACCGTGAGCAAGGTACTGTGCCCAACACTGCTCCCTGGGCGCTGGCCCTGCATGTGGGTTAAATACAGAGAAGCATTTGGTTGCGCGTCACTGTGTACCGTGTTCGCAATTACCAATAGTCACTTTCACTTTCACATATTGGATCTCCACAAAAAGGGTTACGTAATAAGCCTTGAGGACTTCATTATAAGAAGTCGCGGTGATGGGTGTTTCAAGCCAGCCCATTATAACCAGTGAGCTTTCTCCACATCTTGTCAGAATGTGGGCCTTTTCACACGCAGGCTTTTTCCAGATTTATTTGGGACTTTTAGTTGGATGTAAAACCTTTTTTTCAAGCCTGGCAAACTGGCAAGAGGTTCAGAGAAGTGATCCCTGGTTCGCTCTGCTCACAGCGCTGCGCATCCGGCGTGATTGCCTCATTTTGTGGCTCATTTTTGAAGTTTCGTGATGGCAGGAATGGAGATGGACGGCGCTGAAACTCAACAATTTTTTTTTTTGTGACAAAAAACATTTTGTCCCTGGGGATGCTTTCCTCATGTGGGTGGGGACAGTGTCCTCAGAGGTGTATCTTCTGTATTTTATTATTTATATTTTATATGTTATTAAATGTATCCCAGCGATGGGCTGGCGACCTGTCCAGGGTGTGTCCCCTGTCCTTCGGCCTGTGTGAGCTGGGATGGACTCCAGCACTCCCCCGCGACCCCGTTTGGGACAAGCGGCAGAAAATGACTGACTGACTGAATGTTATTAAATGTACTAAGTTGGGTTTCTTTTTGACAGCTGTAACAATTTTAAAGACAGAAGAGAACAGGAGACAAAGAGTTTAAGCTCAAATAAACAAACATTACTCACTGCTGGTGTTGAAAAAACACAGTGAACCACAACGAAATTGGACCTCTGCATTTAACCCATGCACTCAAACACCGTGCAGCAGTTGGCAGCTATTGAAAGTGCCCGGGGAGCAGTGACGGGGACGGTACCTTGCTCAAGGGTACCTCAGAGCAATCTACTGGTGAGGGGAATCGAACCCACAATCTTCCAATGCGAGGGCAACTCCCTAACCACTAGACCACCGCTGCCCCAGTTGGAAATCAGCTACAAATTTTCTCGTTTTCAATAAGATCAATGAAATGCAAATGTTGGCTCTCAGCAAGAAGGTCCTGGTTTCGATTCCCAGATGGGCCGATCTGGGTCCTTTCGGTTTGGAGTGGACATGTCCTCTCTGTGTCTGTGTGGGTTTCCTCCGGGTGCTCCCAGCAATGGACTGGTGACCTGTCCTGGGTGCTTCCTTGCCTTTTGGCTGTGAGAACTGGGAGAGACTTCAGCACTGCATGCGACCCTAATCAGGACGAGCAGCTCAGAAAATGAGTGAGGTGAGAGATATACTGGCCAGCTTCTCATTTCTTCAAAAACCAAGTTGGAAGAAAGATCTTATGGCCATGGAAGAGAGTTTCATTGTTTCAGGAGGGTCACATTATTGACCTGCTGAGGAGGTGCAGAAACATCTAAAAGTGGGATGGAACAGTTTAATGTATTGTTGTCTGGAAGGATACCATCAAGGAAGGAAAAAAAATCTTGAATGATGTGATCAGAGGGCATGTTTGGTGAAATCAGATGATTAAAAAGCAACAGCAGACTTCCCAGCTGTTGCAAGGAGACTCGAATAATTGGGACTAAACAGCAATATAGCCTTAAGAAAGCCAATCATCTGCCAGGCTTCTTTATCCTCAAGGAACCTTCTTTTAAAGGGTGGATTCTGGAGCGATGACACGATGTCATGTGGTCTAAAGAATCTAAAATGACCTGTTTCTGAGTGATAGAGCATCAGGATAAGAAGAAAGTCCGATGAATCTGCCCCCATCATGTCCAGTGTCTCTCATACAGGCCTGTGAGGGCAGGGTGATGATCTGGGGTTGCTTCAGTTGGTCAGGTCTTGGATCAGCACATAATGTGGCCAAAAAAATGAGGTCAGCTGAGGTTGATGAGATTTTTCCATCAATGGATTTTTTTCTTCCTCGATGGCACGGACATATTTCAAGATGTCAGTGAAAGGATTCATGGGGAATTGTGAACGAGCAGTTCAGGGATCATAAGACACATATATCTGCCCCACTAAGAATCTTTGGGATGTGCTGGTGAAGACTTCACGCAACGGTCCGACTCTCCATCATCAGTACAAGATCTTTGTCAAAAAGAATAAACAGAAATATAAATTCTCACTGTAAAAAAACCTCACTGCAAGAAGGTCCTGGGTTCGATTCCCAGAGGGGGACAGTCCGGGTCCCTTCTGTATGGAGTGGACATGTTGTTCTGGATGGGTTTCCTCCAGGAGCCCTCCTCCCACCATCACAAGACCTTCACATTAGGTGGTTTGGAGGCTAAATTGACCCCTAGGTGTGTGTCTGTCCGGGATGTCCCCGCCTTTCACCCTGTGAGAGCTGGGATGGGCTCCAGCACCCCCCGTGATCCTAATCAGGACAAGCGGCTATGAAAATGAGTGATAGAGGGAGTGATATCGCAAAAGCTTGAAACAATACCATAGTGATCATTTACCGTAACCAAGCAAAAAAAATAAAAAAGACTTTTTCGGCCAGGCAGCGTATATTTTATTCTTAAACGAAAGGGACGGCACTGAGAGTTAACCACTCCCCAATTACTCCCCTGTTCATTATGTGTAATTTGCTCGTGCGAGGGTGATTTTGTCATATTGTTTCAGACACAGTGTGGAGAGACGGGCTGGGGCCGAGTGGGTCCCCGAGCCTTTCGGCTGCCGCGGTTTCTGGAGTGGTTCGGGGTGTGTTCTGTGCCTGCCGGTGGCTGATTGGAGAGTGTTTGCTTTGATGATGCTTTTTTCCTGTTAAGAGGTTAATTGCTATGACAACAGCGGCGCATGCTTGATAAATAGTCGTTGCAGGCTTTTAAGTCCCCGGCTGTGCCTTTTTAACTCCCCAATGAAAACAAGCTTTGTGCTTTTTTATCGCCTGAATGATTACAAGTGCGACTCACGCACATAAAAAGTAGACTTCAGGAAAAAAAAAACAAGGGTGAAAAGGATGTAAATTGTCAGCCAGCGCTCTCTTCAATCAAGAGACATGCACCCGGAACCGAACCCTGGGAGAAACACACAACCTTAAAAATAATAATAATAGTAATAAAACAACTTCAAATCTCTGCTTTCAGTGAAAGTGCTCTCGTACCGTCACTGCTGTTTCCCAGGTAACAGCTATTACCTTAATCAGCTCCGCTTTCTGAATATTGATGAGGGTTTTTCTGCCAGGCTGTATAAGTGATGTTTCCTGTTTTGGGCCACCCTTACCAGTAAGTTGCCCTGCAAGGTACCGTCCCCGTCACTGCTCCCCGGGCGCTTTCATAGCTGCCCCCTGCTGCACGGTGTGTGTTTGTGTGCATGGGTTAAATGCAGAGGTCCGATTTCGTTATGGTTCACCGTGTGCTGTGCTGCGTGTTCTCACAATGACGGGACTAGTCACTTTCACTTTCACTTTCGAAACTGTGAACCACAACCAAAACAATGTATTTAACCCAGCAGCAGGGGGCAGCCGTATCCAGCACCCGGGTAGCAGTGATGGGGACGGTACCTTGCTCAGGGGGAGCTCACGCCACACCGCTGGTCTGGGATCCAAACCCACGACCTTCTGGGTTTCGGTTTAGATTCCAGTTTTTTGTTCGGAAATACAAAGGAAACAAAGGAGACTAGCTTTCATCTGCGAATTTTCAGACTCTTAGCGGATCAGAGCTCACGTTTTTAACATCACAAGGAATCGTGTTTGAATGATAGAAATTCATTTTTATATCTGACACCATACATAAATGTGTGTGTGGAGAATCTTTAAATTTGAAAGGTTATTCACGTTCTTTTGCAAGCATTCTTCTTCATTTACGTATCAATTTTATATTATTTTATTATATATTTTTCATTTATTCTTCTGACACCACATCAAAATGAAAGAAATCTATATATGTGTGTTTTCTGAGGTTCATTAAACTTTAAAAGACGTGCTTTTACCAAATTTATTCAGACAGCCATCCTCTGAAAAGCCTTTTTGTGGTTTTTCTCTATAAATCTTTTTGCTTTTAGCTTTTTTCGAAGGCGCTAAAAGTTTACGGTTTTCTACAGAACCTCTCTGTTTGCTACAAATGACTTTTAAGGACGTTACAGGCAGCGGCTTCACAGAACGGATAAGTGATCGGCCGGTTGATAAGTGATTGTTGAATGAAAGTCCGAAGCGGAGAGTTTAAGCTTTTGCTTTATAAGTCGTGGCACGTTGGGTGTCTTCAGGCTGGAGCCGTGAGGTCAGCTTAACCAACGTGTCTGGAAAATGTGACCCTGCCGGCAGGAGGGACGTTGAAATGTTCCCTGCTCTTCTCTGTTAATTACTCAGTTTCTCCTCGGACGTTTAAACGATGTGATGAAAAATGTAGATTTGAATGAGTTTGAGGGCACGGCACGGCTCTGAACGTGTCCCAGGAGAAACGCTTGGCCTCCATGTTGAGTTTTCCGATCTATCCAAAATGCATACGATGACCGGAGGAGAAGAAATAATCAGTGTTCATTTCTATTTATTCATTTATTGTGAAAGGTTTTGTAATGCAAAGGAAAGTTTTTCTGATACTTACATAAAATTTGAAATGCAAAAATGGAGATACATGGTTTAGCCTCAACTGCAAAAAATGGTGAAAAACCATTAAGAAAAGTCATAAACTCACAAGGATCATTTCCATAAGAATATGAGAAGAACGACTGAGAGGAACCTAGACTGAGGCGGAGAACCTCCCAGAATGCGAAGAATACGAAGGAGAACCGCTGAGAGGAACCAGTGGAGGATGGAGAATCTTCTCAAGAGATGGCCAAGAAAGAAGGTCTCAGAAGGAGAACCTCACAAAGAATATGAAAAAGAATCACTGAGATGAACCAATATAAGCAAGAACCATTTAGAGGTACAAAGTCTCAGATGCAGAACCTCTCTCAGACAGAGAAAGTCAACGAGAACCTCCCTAAGAAAATAAGGTAGAACGCCTTGGAGGTATCAAGACTCAGATGGACAACCTCCCTAAGATCATGGATAAAGATGTACCAAGAATCAGATGGAGAACCTCCCATGGATAGAGAAACTCAGAATGCGAGGAACCAAAGAAAAAGAGAACCGCCCTAAGTAAATAAGGAATACAATTGAGAGGTACCAAGACTCCGATGGAAACTCAACGAGAACCTCCCGAAGAAAATAAGGTAGAACGCCTTGGAGGTATCAAGACTCAGATGGACAGCCTCCCTAAGATCATGGATAAAGATGTACCAAGAATCAGATGGAGAACCTCCCTCAGATGGAGAAACTCAGAATGCAAGGCAGAACCACTGAAAGGAACCAAGGAATACAAGAACCTCTTTAAGAAAATGAGGAAGAACCCCTGAGAGGTACCAAAACTCAGATGGAAAACCCCAACCTCCAAAATATCATGAATAAAGAACCACTGAGAGGAACCATAACGAACAAGGAAAGTTCTAAAATTAAGTAAATAAAGGTTAAACCAGCAGAAGGTCACTAGCTTGATGGTGGTTCACTAGGTGGCACCGTTGCCTCACAGCAAGAAGGTCCTGGGTTTGATTCCCAGACGGGACCGTCCGGGTGGACGCGTTGTGTCCGTGTTTCCTCCAGGAGCTCCATTTCTCCTCCCACCATCCAAAGACATCAGGAGGACTGGAGATGCTGGATTGCTCGTGTGTGTCAGCGTAACTGTCCTGTGATGGACTGGTGGCCTGTCCAGGGTGTGTCCCTGCCTTTCGCCCTGGGATGGACTCCAGCTCTGCCTGCGAGCCTAATGAGGACAAGCGGCTCAGAAAATGAGTGAGAGTGGGGAGTGCTTCTTTATTGCTGAAGATGCCAAGGGCGGCAGACCGGATGTATTTGACGCGCTGCACGCAGACGCACTAAAGTCGTACGTATATTTTCTCGGTATGGCTTCAAACGAAGCGCTGCCAAAATCCAGACCGGTTTATTAGAAGTGTGTGTTGAGTGTGCACCCTTGTAGGGAAGGAAAAGAAAACAAGTCATTCTGGGAAATGTATGAAAGTGGCCCCATATGTGGAATAATAATCAGCACTCTGCCTTTCAGTAATGATGTGAGTGTGTGTGTGTGTGTGTGTGTGTGTGTGTGTGTGTGTGTGTGTGTGTGTGTGGAGATACCTGCAAAAGCAAGACTGCACAGAGTGAACATGTAATTACTGAAGCAATGCACACACACACTCTCTCTCTCTCTCTCTCTCACTCACTCACACACACACACACACTCACTCACACACACACACACACACACACACACACACACACACTTGTTTCTGACATTAGTTGTTAATGATTGGCCATGACCTGTCTCTGATCAGGGATTCTGCTCAGCAACAGGGCCAAGACACGGTGTGTAATGGTCTTCGAGTGACGTCCCCGGCAATTTAGTCCCACATCTGAATTAGAGCATGAAGGAGAGGAGATTCTCACACACCCCGGAAACCTGATGTACAGAACGAACATCTGGAGACAGAATAAACAACCTCAATATTTGGACATAAATGTGAGAATACAGAACAAAACACTAGAGCACAGAACAGAAACAAGCTGGTTATATGACAAAATCTACGTTCACAGACCAAAACCTGACTTTGCAACATGGAAACAAACGTTTGTGGCATGAAAAGCTGATTATGTAGAATGAAAGGCAAAATATATAAAAGAAAATAAATAAATATATACACAAAATCTCAGAGTACAGAGCGAAAACCTGAGATTTTTCAACGAAATGATTCGATAGAAGTTTACTCCTTTTATCTGGGTTACTTTGGTATGTTCCTGTCTTTCTATCTGTCTATCTATCTATCGATCTATATCTATCCATCCATCCATATGAAAGAAAAAGAAAAGAACGTGAAAGTGACTATTCTTGTCATTGCGAGGTCACAGCACACTGCTCTGCATTTAAACCATGCACTCAAACACCGTGCAGCAGGGGGCAGCTATGAATGCGCCCGGGGAGCAGTGACGGGGACGGTACCTTGCTCAAGGGTACCTCAGGGCAACCTACTGAATTCATATATGTGAATTCTGATGCCAGCAGAGATAGACAGACAGACAGACAGACAGACAGACAGACAGACAGCCAAACTAGTTTACCATTAAACATTTCCAACAACAGCATCTTTGGGACGTCCAAACAGAAATGGAGGGATATAGAAGAGAGAGAGATGGATGGAGATTTGGAGACGGGGAAAGTGATGGAGAGATTGATAAGTGGTGTTTGATGGACTCTGAATGGAAGACGTGTGTGTGTGTGTGTGTGTGTGTGTGTGCAGTCGTAGCGTCCTCTGCGAGACAGACAGCTTCTATTGGCCTGAATGTTTTGCAGGCCTGATGGTTTCATTAAGCTCTGAAACCCCCACCTGTCGCTTCGTCTCACGCGGAACGAGAAATATTGGGTGTTTTATTGAAGCGGAGTTCACTCTTCGTGTCCTCTCTGTTCCTTCTTGGAGCGACAAATCACTGCTGTGAATTCTGATGCCAGCTGAAAGCTCCCGGGCTGGAAGCTGCATACGGTTCTCATTAAAGAAGACGAGCCTGAAAGAGCTCAGGTAGACGGAGGAGTCGGGCCCGAGAGAGGGCTCGCGTGGACGCGTGACGCGGAGATCTGCCCGCGCCGCGCTTTCAGCTGAAGTGACTCAGGTGAGGGTTGTTTTGGAGGAAAGCTCTCTTTGAGATTAAAGCCATGTTTTGAAAGTGAATCATGCAACCACAAAACAGGCCTTTCCAGCCTTCGCTCTTAATCCTCTCCATCATCGAGGCTCATTTCAAATGTTTTCCGCAGGTTTCCTCCTTTCTTTCTCTCCGTTCATCCGACTATAACGCTTTAATGTGAGTTGTTGGTTCAGAACCTGTTCATTCTTCTTATTAACTCTGCTGCACTCTTTCAGCGCTGGCCTAGTGTTCAGGGACCATCATCAGAAGGTCGTGGGTTCGAGTCCCAGACCCCAGGGTGCCCTTAAGCAAGGTACCGTCCCCATCACTGCTCCCTGGGCTCTGGATTTGGCTCTTACTACACCTTTCTGTACTTTTTAGAGGTACTAAACTCTTCTGGTTCCATTCAGCAGCACTGCGGGCGATTCTGAATGGGACGTCCGAGCGAAGGAACCTGGTAAAAAAAGGTTGGAAATTCCCTTTAATGCTCGTGTCACTCTGGAGATGGTTGTTTAGAATACACACCGTGTCGTGTGCCGAAGGAGAACATGGTCCTCCTCATGACAGACGCGCTGGGAAAACATATTTAGTCCGTGGTAATAAGATTTCATTTTTTTATGCGCCGGGTTTATGTTGCCGAACGACCTCTGCAATGCCACGGGTTACGCTTTCAGAGGCCTCGGCACTGACGGGCAGCGGGAGTCCACGCGCCGGATCTCGCCAACGTCCTACTTTTCGGTCTCAGCCGGGCACTTTGACAGCCGTGAGCTATCGATTCTTCAATGATTGGTCATGCTTTTCGCCGTCGGAGCCAAATCCAGCAGGGAGAATAAAGCGCGTTTGCTTTTGACGTTATTTTTCGCCGACTTTAATCATAAGGGCCTAAAAAACACACCGCCTGCCAAAAGCTCGGTCCTTTGAGTCGCGTTTTCTTTGTCGGTTTGCAGCAAATTCACTTTGACGGGGTGTTTATGTATCTCCACACACACACGCGTGCAGAAATGCACATTAGCGTCGCGGGACGGTTTGGGGAAGGACTCCTGCAGCAGCGTTTGTTGGTTTGCAGTAAAGAAACATGTGATCCATAAAATCACGCGACGTTTCTTCGCCAACAGCGGCGGATTAAAGTCTTACCTCATGAACGGAGGCCCCGGATTTTCTCCTCTTATTAAGATATTCCATGCTTTAATGGCCTTAAAGGAAAATGCAGATTGTGCAAAAGGAATCTTGTAAAGAAAAGCTGAAAAAACGGGTTTTGGATGAAGGTCAAGTGTTGCGTAACTCACTGCGCTCTTAAATACGGGAGCCTGAAGTGAATAAAGCGAACGGTGGCGTTAGAGCTCGTGATTTCTGATATTCTGAGCATGATCGGTCTCACTGCTAACGGCTCTCCGTCTCCAGGGCCGCCGTCTTCTCATAAACACTGAACGTGTGGCAGCGTCTTCCTCGGGACGCTTGGGACGTCCAGGTTTCGAGGTGTAAGACGACTCAAACGCCCATCTGTCGACCTGTGGGTTTTAGACGAGCAGTTAGGATTTGAATTATCATTAAATGAATGTCGTTTAATCTGTGTTTTTCTGCATTTCTATCGAAGCTGTGGCAACCAAACCTTGTATCTCCCAAAAAGACCATTACAGTTGTCGGAAAACACTCAACGTTCACCATTAAACGAAGAAAATGTCACTTCATCATTTTAGCTCAGTTTCCATTTACATGATAAATTAATGATTTGTGTTTCTATGAATATTAGGATTTATTCTTGCCTTTAAAAAGAGGTTTTCTAGAATGAGACTTCAGTTTAAGACCTGACGCTGGTTTAACCGCTCAGATCTAAAGACCCAAACACACAGAGAGATGAACACGTGCTGTTTCAGGATCGATTCGTTATGGATCTGGGTTGTTGGCCGGTGTTCCTCACCATCTACAATAAAAAAACGAATTCTCTTTGGCTGGTCTTGGGCTTAAAAATGCAGAAGCAACTTTTGTCCCAAAACGAAGGTGACGCTCAGACATCTAATCTCATTTCAGTTTTAACCTAAACTACTTCTCTGCTTTGGATGGTGCAGGTTTTTAGAACCTGGTCCTGTTCTGATGGCAGCAGCAGGCGTGATGGATGATCTGGTTGATAGGATGTGAAGTGGAATCTCTCTCCCTGCTGCGTCAGCACTGGTCCCACATGTTCTGCTGGTGCTGTGGACCTTCATGCCATGATTAAGTGCAGGGAAGGATCTCAGCGCCACGTGCTTCTGGCTTCCAGCTTCCGATCAGCAAGCTTTTTCCTCAGGCAAAGTGGTGGACTTCAAAAACGGAGGGCAAATCAGTTCCTGATGGCGAAGGCCTGTGAAAGAACTTCAAAAATGAAGATGGTTTCTAATTTGGAAAAGTGAAAGTGACTATTTGTCATCGGGAGCACAGCACGGCACAGCGAACCACGACCAAATGATTCTTTGTTTAAAACCCACACCGTTTAGCAGTGGGCAGCCATATCCAGCACCCGGGGAGCAGTGATGGGGACGGTACCTTGCTCAAGGGTACCTCAAGGCAACCTATGAGGTGAAGTGAAAGTGACAGCTTCTTATTGTGGAACGCACAGTGAACCACAACAAAATGCAGCCTCTGCGTTTAACCCACACACACGTGCAGCAAGGGGGCAGCTGTTGAAAGCGCCCGGGGTGCAGTGATGGGGACGGTACCTTGCTCAAGGGTACCTCAGGGCAACCTACTGGTCTGGGATTTGAGCCTACGACCTTCTGATCCTGAGCCCTAGTCCCTAACCACAAGATCACCGCTGCACCACTGATCTGGGATTCAAACCAAAAACCTTCTGGTCATGTGTCCAAACCGTTTGACCACTACTGTAGCTATGATACCCAGGTTTCTTCTCCTGCACATCTTTATCCATGATGCTAATAAAAACAGGGGCGTACGTGGCACAGTACCATCTGTCTTCAATTCTCTCTTAGTCCATGTTTGGAGATATGAGAGAGTCATACGAAGACAGAAACCATGTACACTCGCCTGTTTGAGATTACTGGAAACCTATAAAGACTGCCAACATCTTGCCAACTCCCATGTTGTTTATTTTCCAGATTTTCTGTCCCAGTATAGTCAACTGAAAGTGAAGTGAAAGTGCCTCTGTCATTGTTAGGACAGTGAACTGCCGCAAAATATAATATTTATCCCAAACACACAGCGTAGCAGTGGGCAACCATATCTGACATCTGAGGAGCAGTGATGGGTAACAGTACCTCACTTACTGGTATCTCAGGGCAACCTATGGCTCCAGGACTCAAACCCACCTTCTGATTATGGGACCAAGTCCCAAAAGGATACAAAAGCATCAATGGGAATCAAACCAAATACCTTCTTGTTAGGATTTCTCATTCAAACAGAGGAGAAAGGCTGACACATGCTCCATTAGACAGCTAGACGTGCTTGACCTCCAACTCCTCAGGTAACAGGCGTACTAGTGTCAGGTCAGTGATGGAGGGGTGGACAGTCGTGAACTCTGGGTCATGGATTCCTGCAGAAAAACCAGGGAATGATCTTGAGATGACTTATCCTGAAGGTTGGCTCCAGTTGGGGCCAGCAGAGTTGCACCACTCTAGGGCCTCAAAAACCTGTTTTGAATTATCTGTTGTCATGGCGCCACAAAACCCAAAGTGGTTTCAGTGTTAACCCTTTGCATGACTGACTCTCTGTCTTAGCACGTCTAATGACACCGTCACACCATCTTCTGGAAAAAGAGCAGTGAATGTCCGCTGTGCTGAAGACGCAACCAGCTCTCGGGATCCAGAGAGATCCCTCTTATGGGGAGAACTTCTGGGGAAGCTATAGCTGGAACAACAAAGACAGCATCACATGTTCTTGAGCATTTGCCTGGTAGACAATTGTGTACACACACATACACACACACATGAAGAGTGACAGGTGTGATCTGTGATGGGTACTAGACGGGCACCAGCAAGAGGGAAGGTATACAGAACGATAGTGAGACCAGCTTTGCTATAGGGGTTGGAGACGGTGGCGAAGATGAAAAGACAGGCAGCAGAGCTGGAGGTGTTAGAGTTAAAGATGCTGAGATTTTCCTTGGAGGGGAAAAAGGATGGATAGGATTTGAAACGAGTACATTAAGGGTACCGGTTAGAAGATTTGGAGACGAAGTTAGAGAAGCAAGATTTTGTCGGTTCGGACACGTCCAGAGGAGAGACGAGGAGCATATCGGGTGGAAGGACAAAGAGGATGTTTATGGATGTGGTGACACATCTATAGAGGAGGTGCAGGTGGCCATGTGAAAGAGGAAGATGCAGAGGACAGGAAGAAATGGAAACTGATGATCTGCTGTGGCGACCCTTAAATGGGAGCAGATGAAAGAAGAAGAACACCATTCTTTTTCTTCTTCTTCTTCTTTATGTCAGAGTTTCTCTCTTTGTACTGCTCTGGAGCCAATTCATCTAACAAGCAGTGTGTTTTTAAGGGTTTACAAGCCCTTCCTGAGCTGGGGTGTGTGTGTGTGTGTGTGTGTGTTACAGCAGGGAAACCACTAAACTGAGTAAAATATGTTTATCCAACAAAAGGAAGAACTTGGCTCTTTAGACTAATGGTCTTTATCATCACTCTGTTTCCTGCCATCACACACATTAGTGAAGATCCCAGCAGTTCAGGCCAAGACCCGAGTCCTGATTAATCCTTTTTACAACTTTAGTGCCTTTAACTCAAGCCAGTGTATTTCTTGGTGCCGGTCCCAAGACCGGAGGGTTACGTCAGGAAGGGCATCCGGTGTAAAACTTTTGCCAAATCAAATATGCGGATAATGAAAGAGATTTCTATACTGGATCAGTTTGAGGCCCGGGTTAAAAAACTGGTTCGAATTGTTTTACCATGGTGTGGATGGAAGGAGGAATGGGGGAGGGGTTATCCTGAAGGAAGAGTAGGTGGAGAGTGTTTTGGAGGTGAAGAGGGTGTCAGGGAGGGTGATGAGTTTGAAGCTGGAAGTTGAAGGTGTGATGATGAATGTTGTCAGTGCTTATTTCCCACAAGTTGGTTGTGAGATGGAGGAGAAAGAAGAATTCTGGAGTGAGGTAGATGAAGTGATAGAGAGTGTACCCAGGGGAGAGAGAGTGTAGATTGGTGCAGACCTTAATGTACTTGTTGGTGAAGGGAACAGAGGTGATGAGGTGGTGATGGGTAGGTCAAGGAGAGGAATGCTGAAGGTCAGATGGTTGTAGATTTTGCTAAAAGGATGGAAATGGCTGTAGTTAATACTTATTTGAAGAAGAGGGAGGAGCACAGGGTGACGGATAAGAGTGGAGGAAGATGCTCACAGGTGGATTATATCCTTTGCAGGAGGGTCAGTCTGAAGGAGATTGGAGACTGCAAAGTAGTGACAGGGGAGAGTGTAGCTCAACAGCATAGGATGGTGGTTTGTAGGATGACCTTGGAGGTCAAGAAGAGGAGGAAAGTGAGGGCAGAGTTGAGGATCAAGTGGTGGAAGCTGCAGAAGGAGGATTACAAGGTGGAATTCAGGCAGGAGTTAACACGGGCACTGGGAGGTGTTGAAGATCTACCGGATTGCTGGGAAACAACTGCAGAAGTGAGAAATGCTAGAAATGTACTTGGTGTGACATCTGGAAGGAAGAAGGAAGATAAGGAGACCTGGTGGTGGAACCCAGAAGTGTATACAGAAGAGGAAGCAAGCGAAGAAGTGAGACAGTCAGAGAGATGAAGAAAGTAGACAGGAGTACAAGGAGATGAACCGCCGGGTGAAGAAAGCAGTGACGAAGGCCAAAGATCAGGTGTTTGGTGAATTGTATGAGAGGTTGGACAGTGAAGAGGGAGAAGAGGACCTTTACCGATTGGCCAGACAGATCTGGGAAAGATGTGCAGGTCGGGGCGATTAAAGATAGCAGTGGAAACGTACTCACAGGTGAGTGTTGAGCAGATGGAAGGAGTACTCGGAGGGGCTGATGAATGAAGATAGAGAGAGTTTGGACCAGCTAAGCTATACGGGTTGGTGCTGATGAAAAGACAGGAGGTGGAGCTGGAGGTGTTGGAATTAAAGATGTTGAGATGTTCGTTGGGTGTGACGAGGACGGACAGGGTTAGAAATGAGTACATTAGAGGGACAGATCAGGGTGGACGTTCTGGAGACAAAGTTAGAGAAGCAAGGCTGCGTTGGTTTGGACGTGTACTGGACAGAGACGGGGAGTATATCTGGAGGATCATGTTGAAGAGGAAGACCAAAGAGGAGGTTTATGGACGTGGTGAGAGAGGACATGCAGGAATGAAAGAGGAAGATGCAGAGGGCCGGAGGAAATGGAGATGGCCATCGGTGCCTTTGTAGCTGTCAGGGGTGTGATTGGTCATCGCACAGACATGTGGTATATACAGTACTTTATAAGAACAAACTTTCTTTCTCGCTCTCTCTCTTCTTTTGTCTTCTCCATCTCTCTGTCGTTCCCTCCGAATCATCGCTCAGGCTTTATATTCTGCTTCATTGGAGAAATGATGATGAGCAAGTTTCCACTGATCACTGTGCACTCCTTTTTTTTTTTTTCCCCTCTCAGACGCTTCCTGCGTTTGTGTGAGCATATGCCATTGTGTGTGTGTGTGTGTGCGCGTGTGTGTGTGTGTGTGTGTGTGTGTGTGTGTTCATATCTCACTCCAAACTGAACCCTTGCATCCATTGTTTTATTCAGATTCAACTAATTTTCATTTGATTAAATACTGAATAGTGTGTAATGAAATATTATTTAACATGTTTAGTATTATTAAATTAAACAAAATGAAATGAAATTCAATTATTTTGTCTCTCTGTGTTTCCTCCGGGAGCTCTGCTGTCCTCCCACAGACCATGACATGCACGTCAGGTGGACTAGAGACTCTAAATTGCCTCCTAGGTGTGGCTGAGTGTGTGTGTGACCTGGTGAGGATCAGCAGCTCAGATGATGGATGGATCATAATTTCTCTCTTGTTCTGCAGGAAGTTCCTGTCACAGTAACAGCCTCCCTGCTCTGGTGCGAACACCTCCGCTGATGATGCAGTCCACCCTGGACCTCAAACCCTTCATCCCGTTTCCCGTGGACAACAACTCCACACCTGTCAGCCTGTTCGCCAACTTCAGCTCGGTAACACACACACACACACACACACACACACACACACACACACACCCTTCTCTCTCTCTCTCACACACACTCTCTTTGCCACTTTTCTCATGCATTCTTTCTGTCTGTTGGTCTCTGTTTTTTCTTATTTGGCATTGTTTTCAGTCTGTGTGTGTGTGTGTGTGTGTGTGTGTGTGTGTGTGTGTGTCTGTGTCTGTGTCTGTCTGTGTGTGTGTGTCTGTGTCTGTCTCTGTGTGTGTTTGAGTATCTGTTTGATAGAACCTTGGTAGACTCTTAGACAATGCGCTCTGTGTGTGTGTGTGTGTGTGTGTGTGTGTGTGTGTATCAGTATTGATTGTCCCCCAGACTGAGAGTGAAATGGATTTGAGCTTTTATCTGGACGGAGCAGGAGGACAGAGAGCAGAGCTGATTTAATCTCAAATAGAAAAAAAAAAATCACACACACACACACACACACACACACACACACACACACACAGTTTTCTTCAGCTCTGTGTATTTCTCTCGCTCTCTCGTATAGCGGTGAGTTTGATGCACACAGAAAGGGTTCTCTGTATGTTCTCTGTATTTTCCTCCTTTTTTCTTTTTGGGCTGAACGGATACGTTAACAAATCAGATGAAGCTGAGGAATGAAGTCTTGTGTGGAGCGTCTGCATGAAAATAAAAATCCAAATAAATATAGGAATTCCCTTCTTTTCATTGGGTTCCAGCTGTTCCTGAGGTGCGGTTCTAAGGAGAAGGAATAATTTTCTCACAGGTCCACTTTTCTACCTGAACATTTTCCTGTGATGTAAAAAAAAAAAAAAAAAAAAAGTCTGCAAGTAGAGTCAGAGTCATTAAGGCAGACGTAGGTGAGTCAGTATTGAAGTCTCTTTTTAGACCGGAACAGTTTGGCTGTGGATCTGTTCTCCATGGTGATGTGGTTCCAGCAGGGGGCAGTATAACAGCCAAATCCCATTTTGAGTCGAGTCAAGTCAGTTTTATGTATAAGGCGCTTTTTTAAAACTGTTGTGTTGAAATTGGACTTCTGTGTTTAAGCCACGCACACAAGCACGCACCGCACAGCAGGTGCAGCTAGGAAAGTGCCTGGGGAGCAGTGATGGGGACTGTACCTTGCTCCAGGGTACCACAGGGTGACCTACTGGGCTGGAATTCAAACCCGAGGGAGAGGACCGGTCGCTGGGACGCCGCTGGCCCAGTTTAAAAGAGTGTTTTTAAGCTGTGACTCTGATCTGAGGGTCGGACTGATTTGGTCTCAGTTCTTGGTTTAGCTCCGAGTCTGAGCAGCCGAGTTTAAGTCTAGCTGTGAGTGTTGGGGGGTTTATGGGGACTCAGTAAAGTGAAGCCGAGACGGGGCAGTGAGAGTTCACCTCCGATCACTCTCTCTCTTCTCCTCCGTTCAGTTCACTCCCACATCTCCGTCCGTCTGTCTTTCTTTCTCTCTCTCTCTCTCTCTCTCTCTCTTTATTTGAAAGTGAAAGTGACAAC
The DNA here is from genome assembly GCA_017165825.1 of Hepsetus odoe. Taxonomy (NCBI): domain Eukaryota; kingdom Metazoa; phylum Chordata; class Actinopteri; order Characiformes; family Hepsetidae; genus Hepsetus; species Hepsetus odoe. Next base: position 3,634,324 of record CM029369.1, read on the forward strand.
CCTTGTCATTGCGAGGTCACGGCACAGCACACATGAAGCACAACGAAATTGGACCTCTGCATTTAACCCATGCACACTCAAACCCATGCAGCAGTGGGCAGCTATTGAAAGCGCCCGGTGAGCAGTGACGGGTGGCAACCTATCGGAAGGGGTTTGAAACCCCGATCCTCCGATCATGCGTCCAACGCCCTAACCACTAGGCCACCACTATTTCTTTCTCTTTCTTTCTTTTCTTTTTTGCTTATTTGTTTGTTAGTTTATTCCTGTCTTTTTCTTTTTGTTTTTTGTTCTTTCTTTCTACCTTTCTTTCTGTCTTTCTTTTATTTTTCTTTCTGTTTATTTTTTTTTATCTTTGTGTTTCCTGGTTCTGCTCTTTCTTTCTGTCTTTTTAGTTTATTTGCTCGCTTTATGTCTGGTTCCTCTTTTGTTTGTTTTGTTCTTCTTTCTTTTATTCTATGTTCTTTCTTTTTATTCTTCCTTTCTTTCTCTTCAGTTCTTTGTTACTTTATTTTTATTTGTTTCTTCCTTTCTGTTAGTTTTTCTTTCTTTTCTCTGTTTGTTTTTTTGTTACTTTATTTTTTACTTTATAGTTTTTGCTTTCTTCTTTCCTTTCTTTCTTTCTTTCTTTCTTTGTTTCCTTCTTTCCTTTCTTTCTTTTTTGCTTATTTGTCTGTTTGTTCATTCCTGTCTTTCTTTTTGTTTGTTTCTTTCTTTCTTTCTGTTTATTTGTTGCTACTTTATTTTCTCTCTTTTCGTTTGTTTTTGTTAGTTTTGCTTTCTTTTCTCTGTTTCTGTTTATTTTTTTACTTTATTTTTGTGTTTCCTGGTTCTTTCTTTCTTTCTTGCTTTCTTTTCGTATGTGAGGCCCTCCCTCAGTCGTTCGAGGACTGGTGTCCTCCGGCCGCGTCCTGCTGTCAGCAGCGATCACATGTCCTGATCTCTCTGCTGTCCAGCGACGAAAGCGGTCGGACAGAAACGTCCCAGTTGAACTTCTTCAGAAAGGCTGTGGGTTTGAATCGGGAGTCCTGAACCTCCAGAAGCTCCAGAGCCTCCAGAACATCCCTGCAGCGTGAGCGGGGCCGACCTGCGTTGGACCGAACGGGGCAACTGCATGTAAAGGAGTTCATGGTTGTGACATCACAACCATTCCGGGTTTCAGCCAGGTGTTTTTCTCAGTTACTGTGAGAGGAGTTTACACTGCGCCTGAACTGAATTCTGTTTTACACTCATTTTGTGATGAGGAGCAAATCAGGAGGAGGATGTTGAGGATGGAGCTGCCAGGAAAGAGGAGTAGAGGAAGATCAAAGAGGAGGATTATGGGCGTGGTGAGAGAGGACATGCAGGAGCGAAAGAGGAAGATGCAGAGGACAGGAAGAAATGGAGACGGTCCTCCACTGTGGAGACAGAAAGCAGTCGAAATGAAGAAGTAGAGCTTATTAAAAACCCCAGACGGCTCTTATATAAGCCAGGAATCGCCTTCTCTTCACGTTCGTGCTCACGTTCGTCGGCGGGTCGAAGCCGAATCTCGGCGTTTGATTTCGGTGCTGTCCAGCGAAAGTATTCCACCCTGGTTGTAAATAATTGATCCTTTTTCCAGGGTTTATATATTGAGCCTTTGATGAGAGAGTTTTATTTCTTTCCTGAAGTGAAGGACCGAGATTATCTGGGCGTCCACTCGCTCTGACATATGCCGTGTCTGGCAGCGGGACAGTGTGTGTTTGCACGGGCGTCCGAGCGGGTCAGATTTAGGTTTTATCAGGGCTGCTTCTTTTCTTGCTGCAGTGAAAAGTAAGGATTTGTCTTTCTTTTTACTGTTTTTCCACATGGCATAACTTGCTTGTGGAATTTCAGAGCGATTATTTCATGGATTATTTGACTCTGTTTTTGTGAGCAGCCCTCCTTTACTTTGAGGCAGACATGGAAATAAATTCATCAAATCAAATTCAAATCATTTTTTTCAGAAGGTTGGATCAGAAGGTTGAGGGTTCGAATCCCAGACCAGTAGATTACCCTGAATTGACCTTGAGCGAGGTACCGTCCCCATCACTGCTCCCTGGGTAGCAACAAGCTAGATCGGGGGCTGTTGAGGTGTATTTTAGGAAGGGGATTCAGGGATTACAGGGGTTGTTGCCGTGGTGCTGTGCAGACTAAACCTTGTTTTTTTAACGCTACAATGTTCTTTTGATCATTTTCTGCTATAAAGAAGCAAACGTCCAACGTTAAACACGTCCGGACCGATCCGATCTACAGTGAGTGGAAGATCTAAGATTGGGTGTCTGGCCTTTAGAGATACAATCGGGTGTGTCCAAACTTTTGACCGATTCATATTTTTAAAATCTCAGAGGGAGGAGGGAGGAGGGAGGATCTCACAGGGAGGAGGGAGGATCTCATCTCACGGGGAGGAGGGAAGGGAGATCTCACAGAGAGGAGGAGGATCTCACGGGGAGGAGGGAGAGGATCTCAGAGGAAGGAGGAGGAGGATCTCAGAGGAGGAGGGAGGATCTGCGGAGGAGGATCTCCAGAGGGAGGAGGGAGGGATGGGAGGAGGATCTCAGAAGGAGGAGGGGAGAGGATCTCAGGAGGAGGAGGGGAGGGGATCTCAGAAGGAGGAGGAGAGGATCTCACAGGGAGGAGAGAGGATCTCAGAGGGAGGAGGGAGGATCTCAGAAGGAGGAGGGAGGATCTCACAGGGAGGAGAGAGGATCTCAGAGGGAGGGAGGATCTCAGAAGGAGGAGGGAGGATCTCACCCAGGGAGGGGAGGGAGGATCTCCAGGAAGGGGAGGAGGGCGATCTCAGGGGGAGGCAGGGAGGAATCTCAGAGGAGGAGGATCTCATAAGAAGGAAGAGGGCGATCTCAGAAGAGGAGGAGGATCTCCAGAAGGAGGAGAGGGGATCTCCAGAGAAGGAGGAGGGAGGATCTCAGAAAAGAGGAGAGCGTCTCAGAGAGGAGGGGGGATCTCAGAAAGAGGAGGGGCGATCTCAGAAAGAGGAGGGGCGATCTCAGAAAGAGGAGGGAGGATCTCAGAAGGAGGGGATCTCAGAAGGAGGAGGGGGGATCTCAGAAGGAGGAGGGGGGATCTCAGAAAGGAGGAGGGAGGATCTCAGAAGGAGGAGGGGGGATCTCAGAAAGAGGAGGGGCGATCTCAGAAGGAGGAGGATCTCAGAGAGAGGAGAGGAGAGGGGATCTCAGAAAGGGAGGGCGTCTCCAGAGAAGAGGAGGCGTCTCAGAGAGAAGGGAGAGAGGGAGGGATCCAGGAGAAGAAAGGAGGGGATCTCAGAAGGAGGAGGAGGATCTCCAGAGAAGGAGGGAGGAGGATCTCCCAGAAAGAGGAGGGCGATCTCAGGAAAAGGGAGGGGGAGGGAGATCTCTCAGAGAGAGAGGAGGGGATCTCAGAAAGAGAGGAGGCGTCTCCAGAGGGAGGGATCTCAGGCGGGAGGAGGATCCAGAAAGGGAAGGCGTCTCAGAAAGAGGAGGCGATCTCCAGAAAGAGAGGAAGAGGCGATCTCCAGGAAGGGGAGGATCTCAGAAGGAGGAGGGGATCTCAGAAGGAGGAGGGAGGATCTCAGAAGGAGGAGGGAGGATCTCAGAAAGAGGAGGGGCGATCTCAGAAGGAGGAGGGAGGATCTCAGAGGAGGAGAGGATCTCAAGAAAAGGAGGGCAGTCTCAGAGAAGGGAGGAGGGGGATCTCCAGAAGAGGAGGAGGGGATCTCAGAAAGAGGAGGCGATCTCAGAGAAGGGAGGGGCGATCTCTCAGAAGGAGGAGGAGGATCTCTCAGGAGAGGAGGGGATCTCAGAAGAGGAGGAGGATCTCCAAGAAGGAGGAGGGGATCTCAGAGAAAGAGAGAGGATCTCCAGGAGGAGAGAGATATCTCAGAAAGGAGGAGGATCTCCAGAAAGGGAGGGGATCTCCAGAAGGAAGGGGAGGGGATATCCAGAGAAAAGAGAGAGGGAGGGATCTCAGAGGAGGGGATCTCAGAAGGAGGGGGGATCTCCAGAAAGAGGGGGGAGGAGGAGGAATCTGAGCCTGATTGCACTTCCGTCTCTATCTCGACTCCCTCTCTCGCTCTACACTTCCCTCGATACCTTATGTTCTCTGTAGCTACACTGTGTACTAGACTTTACACTTTGTTCAACACGCTACACTGTGTACTAGACTCTACACTCAACACTGTATTATATTCTACACTCTACACTGTACTACACTCTACACTGTACTACACTCTACATTGCATACTAGATTCTACATTCAACACTGTTTACTAGATTTTACACTGTGTACTAGATTCTACACTCTGCACTGTGTACTAGACTCTACACTGCGTACTAGATTCTACACTGTGTACTACACTCTACACTGCGTACTAGATTCTACACTGTACTACACTCACATTTGTGTGCTACACTCTTTACCACTCATTATAGATTCTACACTGTGTGCTACCTCTCACACTGTGTACTAGATTCTACACTGTGTACTACACTGTGTGCTAGACTCTACACTCTACGCTGTGTACTACACTCTACACTGCGTACTAGATTCTACACTGTGTACTACACTCTACACTGCGTACTAGATTCTACACTGTGTACTACACTCTACACTCGTAATAGATTCTACACTGTGTACTAGACGCTACACTCTACGCTGTGTACTACATTCTACACTCTACGCTTTGTACTAAATTCTACACTCTACACTGTGTACTAGACTCTACACTACACTGTGTACTAGACTCTACCCTCTACACTGTGTACTAGACTCTACACTGTGTTCTACACTCTGCACTGTGTACTAGACTGTACACTCAACACTTATATTCTACACTCTACACTTTAATAGATTCTACACTACACTGTGTACTAGACTCTACACTGTGTACTACACTCTACACTGTGTACTACACTCTACACTCAACACTGTATTATATTCTACACTCTACGCTGTACCCTAGATTTTACACTGTGTACTAGATTCTACACTACACTGTCTACTAGATTCTTCACTCTACACTGTACTATATTCTATACTCTACACTATGCCCTTGATTCTACACAGTGTACTAGATTCTACACTGTGTACTAGATTCTGTCTATTCTACACTTTACATCGTGTACTGTATTCTGTATTCTACATTGTGTTATATTTTATGTTCTTTTATATGGTTTTGCTCAGAGTGCTCTCAGAGTGCCAGCCAAAGTCGCCGCTGATGTCACTTGTTTATTTGTTTATCTGAATAGATGTTCGGCCACTGCAAACAGGGCCGGTGTGGATGATAATTGAATTTTGTCTGACAGTGAAAACAGTCTGAAGACCCCTAAAATCTGTTTAAATACACTGATCTGGAAAAGATACATCCGTTTATCATACAGTAAGCAGTCTATTACACAGTCATCATACACACACACACACACACACACACTAAAACACACACTGCTGTAACTGCACAGATCTAATCTGACATAAAGCACCTCAGAAAAACAGTTTTTAAAAGATCTTATTTGAAGATTTAAAAGCACCAATAATAATGTCCTATTATGCATTAGTGAAAGTGAAGTGAAAGTGACTATTCCTGTCATTGTAAAACACGCCACAACACAGTGAGACACAACCAAATTCGTCCTCTGCATTTTACACACACATGCAGCAGGGGGCAGCTATTAAAATCACCTGGGGATCAATGATGAGAACATTGCAGCATTGCTCAGAGGGTGCCCTCCACGACGTATTTCTGGTCTGAGTTCAAGCCACGCATTTATTCTGATCTTGGGGTCAACGCCCTCACCACTAGACCTCCGCTGCTCCAATATAATTACTGTAGGATAATACTATTACAGACAGACACACTTCAGGTGATTCCAGGTGAAGTGAAGTGCGTTTTATAAATATGAAGTATGTTATATTTCGTCATTAGTCTTTCTAGTGTTGTGTTTTAAGTACCAATTATGGCTTATAAAGAGTGCTGTGCAAAGTTTTGATGGTGTGAGAAGAAATGCTGTAAACTAATAACAGTATAAATAATGATTGGTGATTTTCAGTCAATTTACAAGTACAAGTGAAGCGAGCAAAAGAAAATCTAAACCAGATCCAATATTTGGTGTTACTACACTTTTTGCCTTCAAAAAGCAGCATGGTTCTCTAGGTACACTTGCACAGTCAGGATTGCGGATTATGAGTCGGTGTCTGATCGCTTGTTTTGCCAAACAGGTACTGATGATCATCAACGTCACCTGGAGAAAGCTTACAGTCATGTTTGGAACAATGTAACCCGAGTTCCTTCGACTTTGTATTGCGAAAATTGTACCTGAAGAACTGATGCTGTTTTACAAAAGCAAAAGAAATGTCACGCAAATATTGATTTAAATTTAAATTCTCTTTATTCATTCACTACATTTTGGTGATGATGAAAATAAACAAACCATTACTTCCATTTCCTGAGCGTTCTTGTTCTGGCATTTTCTTTACCTGCCCTTTTTGCTGTTAACTATGTGATGTATAATATATATATATATATATATGTCTGAAGTTAATAAGAGTTTGAGTGGCAGACACTTGCATTGGTGCAATAACGGACCATAACACAAACAACGCACCGATCTGAAACAGCAGGTTGAGTAAATGGAGTAATTCCACTGGCCAGCTGTGCAGATCTTCTCCATCTCCTGCCCTCGTTATCTGCTTGGCCTGAAAGTTGCTGCTGCTCATGCTGCTGTGGTGGGAGTAGAAGAGAAGAAGAAGGAAGAAGAAAGAATATTTTAGTACAGGTCTGACTGCGCTCTGGCTAGATGCAATAACAGGCAGTTTGTCATGGTCTACTGTTCTTTTAAAAACAGCCTTGTTTCCCAGACTGTCACAGTGGAGAAGAAATGGCAATACATGGGAATTACACATTTGTCCTTCCTATATCGACGTTTTTCATTTGGGAAAGATGCATCACGTTGGCAGTAACACCCTGTTTCTAGGAGGCTGGCCCGTTTGTTTTTGGTGATTAGCCAACACGCCGAAGCCAGAGCAGGGGACGACTTTATCCAGCACCCAGGGAGCAGTGTAGGGGACAGTATCTTGCTTAAGTATAACCTACTTGTCTGGGACTCGAACCCGCAGCCTCTTGAAGTGAAAGTGAAAGGGACTGTTTGCCCCTGTGAAACACAGCACATAGTGAAACTCCATGAAATACATCCTCTGTATTTAACACACCACGCAGCAGTGCACAGCCGTATCCAGCACCCAGGGAGCAGTGATGGGGACGGTGCCTTGCTCAAGGCATTAGGGCGGCCAACCGATCTTGGGGCCTAGTAACGTTTGCAGGCGCTAGCCGCGTGAAAGGTTGTGAGTTCAATCCTGACCAGTAGGTTGCCCCGCCCAGGTACCGCCAGGCAAGGTGCACCCCACACACTGCTCTCTCCATTGTGATGGTGCGACTGCTGATATTATTTTAGAGGGCGTGGCTGGCTGTGATTTCCCACCGTGTGTTTTCACGATGACAAATGATCACTTTCACTTTATTCACTTGTTAATCTGGAAATAGGTCTAAAAACCTAGAAACAAATTTAATTTGAGGAATATCAGATATTTTGATCAGGATCTCATTAATCTCATTAACTAGGGGCAGCGGTGGTCTAGTGGTGAAGAGTTGCCCCTGCATCAGAAGATTGTGGGTTCGATTCCCCACCAGTAGGTTGCCTGAAATTGCTGAGCGAAATTGCCGTCCCATCACTGCTCGAGCGCTTTCAGTAACTGCCGCGGTGTTTCGTTGTAGTTCCCGCTTGCTGTGCTGTGACCTCGCAATTTAATACCCGGTCATGTGACTAGCATCCGTAGGATAGCCTGATCAAATGTTAGCTGCATACATTCGTGGTCGACAAGTCTCTAATCACATTCATAGGTTCAAAAAATAAAGTGCTGTGAAGGTACAGTTTTGGTTCTTCAAGGTACAAACAGTGTAAATGTTCCCTCAAATGTACAACATGGACCTTGGGGGCTAATTTTCTAGCTGAAATGCACTTTTTCCGGGAGAAAGGTGCAGATTTGCACCTTTACGTAACCTGAAATTTTAAAGGAGGACAGTGAAATAGGAAGCCCAGAGTTGGGACGGCGTGTACAGAGTCAGTCCACCTTAAAAATGTGTAAAAAAGATGCAGTTGGATATGGTGGGTTATGTTTCACATTACTAAAAGAGTGCTAGGTGTTCTCCAGAAAATGCGTGATGCAAGGGTGAATCTCAGGTGAGTCATGAGTCTTTCTGTTGTGCCTCCTGTTAGTCATGAGTTTCTGTTGCTCTGTTGTCATGAGTCTCTGTTGGAGTCATGAGTCTCTGTTAAGTCATGAGTCTCTGTTGTGTCACTTTTGAGTCATGAGTCTGTTGTGTCACTTTTGAGTCATGAGTCTCTGTTGTGTCACTGTTGAGTCATGAGTCTCTGTTGTGTCTCTGTTGAGTCATGAGTCTCTGTTGAGTCATGAGTCTCTGTTGAGTCATGAGTCTGTTGTGTCTCTGTTGAGTCATGAGTCTCTGTTGAGTCATGAGTCTGTGTCTCTGTTAGTCGAATATATCTCTGTTGAGTCATGAGTCTGTTGTGTCACTGTTGAGTCATGAGTCTGTTGTGTCTCTGTTGAATCATGAGTCTCTATTCAGTCATGAGTCTCTGAGTCATGAGTGTTGTGTCTCTGTTGAATCATGAGTCTCTATTGAGTCATGAGTCTCTGTTGAGTCATGAGTGTTGTGTCTCTGTTGAATCATGAGTCTCTGTTGAGTCATGAGTCTCTGTTGAGTCATGAGTGTTGTGTCTCTGGTTGGATCATGAGTCTGTTGAGTCATGAGTCTCGTTGAGTCATGAGGTGCTGTTGTGTCTCTGTTGGTCGCTGAGTCTGTTGTGTCTCTGAAACCAGGTCATGAGTCTGTTGTGTCTCTGTTGAATCCCATGAGTCTCAGCATGTCCTATTAAAGTCTGTGTGTCTCCTGTTGAGTCATAGTCTGTTAGTCTTTGCCAGTCTCTGTTGATCCTTAGTCTGTGTCTCTGTTGAGTCCCTTGAGTCTATTGTGTCTCCTGTTGAGTCATGAGTCTGTTGTGTCTCTGTTGATCATGAGTCTCTGTTGTGTCACTGTTGAGTCATGAGTCTCTGTTGTGTCACTGTTGAGTCATGAGTCTCTGTTGTGTCACTGTTGAGTCATGAGTCTCTGTTGAGTCATGAGTCTCTGTTGTGTCACCCTGTTGAGTCATGAGTCTCTGTTGTGTGTACTGTTGAGTCATGAGTCTCTGTTGAGTCATGAGTCTCTGTTGTGTCACTGTTGAGTCATGAGTCTCTGTTGTGTCACTGTTGAGTCTGTGAAGTCTCTGTTGATCCATGAGTCTCTGTTGTCACTGTTGAGTCATGGTCTGGCCCCCCATTTCTCTGTTGTGTCACTGTTAGTCATGAGCTCTCTGTTGTGTCACTGTTAGTCGCAGGTCTCTGTTGAGTCACTTGGAGTCTCCTGTTGTGTCACTGTTGAGTCATGAGTCTCTGTTGTGTCTCTGTTGTGTCACTGTTGAGTCATGAGTCTCTGTTGTGTCACTGTTGAGTCATGAGTCTCTGTTGTGTCACTGTTGAGTCATGAGTCTCTGTTGTGTCACTGTTGAGTCATGAGTCTCTGTTGTGTCTCTGTTGTGCCTCTGTTGAGTCACCCAGGTCTCTTTGTGCCCTCTGTTGGGTCATGAGTCTCTGTTGTGTCACTGTTGAGTCATGAGTCTCTATTGAGTCATGAGTCTCTGAGTCATGAGTGTTGTGTCTCTGTTGAATCATGAGTCTCTATTGAGTCATGAGTCTCTGTTGAGTCATGAGTGTTGTGTCTCTGTTGAGTCATGAGTCTCTATTGTGTCTCTGTTGTGCCTCTGTTGAGTCATGAGTCTCTTTTGTGCCTCTGTTGAGTCATGAGTCTCTGTTGTGTCACTGTTGAGTCATGAGTCTCTGTTGTGTCACCTGTTGAGTCCTTGGGAGTCTCCTGTTGTGTCACCTGATGTTGGATCATGGTCTCCTGTTGTGTCACTGTTGAGTCATGAGTCTCTCTTGAGTCCTTAGTCTCTGTTGTGTCACTGTTGATCATGAGTCTCTATTTGTTGCCCCTCTGTTGTGTCACTGTTGGTCTGAGTCTATGTTGTGTACTGTTGAGTCATGAGTCTCTGTTGAGTCTCTGTTGAGTCATGAGTCTCTGTTGTGTCTCTGTTGAGTCATGAGTCTCTGTTTGTGTCTCTGTTGAGTCTCATGAGTCCTCTGTTGTGCCTCTGTTGAGTCATGAGTCTCTGTTGTGCCTCTGTTGTGCCTCTGTTGAGTCATGAGTCTCTGTTGTGTCTCCTGTTGAGTCATGAGTCTCTGTTGTGCCTCTGTTGAGTCATGGTCTCTGGTGTGCCCTTTCTTTTTGAGTCATGAGTCTCTGTTGTGTCTCTGTTGAGTCATGAGTCTCTGTTGAGTCTCTGTTGTGCCTCTGTTGAGTCATGAGTCTCTGTTGTGTCTCTGTTGAGTCATGAGTCTCTTTTGTGCATCTGTTGAGTCATGAGTCTCTATTTATTACCTCTATTGAGTCATGAGTCTCTGTTATTGTCTCTGTTAGGTCTTGAGTCTCTATTTGTGTCTCTGTTGAGTCATGGAGTCTCTGTTAGTCTCTATTTGTGCCTCTGTTGAGTCATGAGTCTCTGTTGTGTCTCTGTTGAGTCATGAGTCTCTGTTGTGTCTCTGTTGTGTCTCTGTTGTGTCTCTGTTGAGTCATGAGTCTCTGTTGTGTCTCTGTTGAGTCATGAGTCTCTGTTGTGCCTCTGTTGAGTCATGAGTCTCTGTTGTGCCTCTTTTGAGTCATGAGTCTCTGTTGTGTCTCTGTTGAGTCATGAGTCTCTGTTGTGTCTCTGTTGTGCCTCTGTTGAGTCATGAGTCTCTGTTGTGTCTCTGTTGAGTCATGAGTCTCTGTTGTGTCTCTGTTGAGTCATGAGTCTCTGTTGTGTCTCTGTTGTGGTCTCTGTTGTGTCTCTGTTGAGTCATGAGTCTCTGTTGAGTCTCTGTTGTGCCTCTGTTGAGTCCTTGGTCTCATTTGTCTCTGTTGAGTCCATGAAGGTCTCTGTTGTGTCTCTGTTGAGTCATGAGTCTCTGTTGTGTCTCTGTTGAGTCATGAGTCTCTGTTGTGTCTGGGGTTGAGTCATGAGTCTCTGTTGAGTCTCTCTGTTGTGCTCTGTTGATCATGAGTCTCTGTTGTGTCTCTGTTCAGTCGCATGAGTCTCTGTTGCTATCCTCTGTTGAGTCATGAGTCTCTGTTGTGTCTCTGTTGAGTCATGAGTCTCTGTTGTGTCTCTGTTGAGTCATGAGTCTCTGTTGTGTCTCTGTTGTGTCTCTGTTGAGTCATGAGTCTCTGTTGTCTCTGTTGAGTCATAGATTTTCCTGTTGTGTCTCTCTTTAGTCATGAGTCTCTATTTGTGTCTCTGTTGTGTCTCTGTTTAGTCCATGAGTCTCCTGTTGTACCCTCTGTTGAGTCATGAGTCTCTGTTATTTTCTATTGAGTCCTTGAGTCTCCTGTTGTGCCTCTGTTGAGTCATGAAGTCTCTGTTGTCCTCTCTGTTAGATGTGAGTCTCTGTTGTGTCTCTGGGGTTCCGCGGTGCTGTGTGTTAGTATTGACACAATAATCCGTCTCCTTTTGTTTTAATATCAGGGCAGACTGAGGTCATCAGTGGTGAAGTACTGGGTTCTCCATTGGTTGCCCCATTTCTTAGGGCATCTTCATGCACCATAAACCCCTTGTAAATCACTTCACAAGGTCGAGGGCTCTTGAAAACAGGTTGAAAACAGAAATGGAGATTTATTAGAACTTTCCAGGGCGGTGTGATGATCATCAGACCTTTTTCAGCTTCGACAGCACTTAGACTCAACTGGACGTTCCTGAGGCTCCTGGACGGCGAGATGATGTTCTGTCTCCTCTCTCGCCCCGAACGTCGTCGACGTCTTTAACGATGAGCCTTGGAGGAAGGTGTTTTCCTCTATACACTTGCTGATGGTTGGATCACAAAACAACATTCTTCTTGACTCTTGAGAGTGTGTTTCTCAGCGAGGGTTAAATAGAGACTCTCCTAATCAGAAGAGAGGCTTGTTGGTTTGACTGAAATTAAGCGCCCATATTGGTTAAAGACCAGGTGGGCGATTAGGAGTTAATGGATGGGGTGATGGATCAGGTTCGAACTCTCACTTTAATGCGTAAAAAGTCATTCCTGCGCCTCTGTTTGAGCCTGTGGCCAAATTCCCAGGTAATCAGGAGCCTCACCCCACCCCAATCAACCAGGGTACTTTGTGGAAGAGGAGGAGAGAGAGGAGAGAGAGGAAGGTGAGAGGGAGTGAGAGAGAGAGAAGAGGAGGCAGAGGGAGAGACTGAGAGCTATGTCATGCCGCTTCAATAAAGAGCATAAGGGGTCTGTGTTCTTGGCAACAAGCTCTCTCTCTCTCTCTCTCTCTCTCTCTCTCTCTCTCTGTCTCTCTGTCTCTCTCTCTGTCTCTCTCCCTCTCCCCTCTCTCTCTCTCTCTCTCTCTCTCTCTCTCTCTCTCTCTCTCTCTCTCTCTCTCTCTCTCTCTCTCCCCTCTCTCTCTCTCCCCCTCTCTCTCTCTCTCCCCCCTCTCCCCACCTCTCTCTCTCTCTCTCTCTCTCTCGCTGTTGCTTTTGCTGTCACTCTGTCTTTCCTGTCTCACTGCATGTTTTCTTGCTCTCACGCTTGTTATACTTCTCTCTCTCTCTCTTTCTCTCTCTCTATCCCTCCCTCTCTTTCTCTTTCATCTCTGTCCTTCACATCGATCGCATTTCACACAGATTCTCCTCTGATCGCTCTGGTATGAGCGTTTGTTGTCTTCGTGACAATTTCCATCCCCCTCTCTCTCTCCCTCTCTCTCTCTCTCTCTCTTTCTGCCGTCGCTCTCCGTCCTCTGCCTTTTAAAAGCATCACCCCTGTGAGCCCTTCACCCGAGAGAGGTGTTGTCCTCGCTCGCCTGTCCAAATTGCCTGGGCAGCAGTGTGAGATTAAGCAGTTTAGCCTTTAGTAGACGCGATCGCAATGCGTAACGGAGGCGCAGTCGGGGATCCCTGGGAACTGCTTGTTTGCCAGAGCCTGGAAAAAAACAGACCTTCATTTTTGGACGTTTATTGAAATGAGTTGGTAATAAAGCAACATGCTTGTAAATAATGCTTTGTATTATATTTTCCAGGAAGGTAACTGGTTACATATTAACCAGTTAGATGATTAAAATGCGACCAGTTCCCACCAGGATTAAATCGCAGCTTATTTTCAGTTTTCTAATTTTGTTTGATACTTTGGTTCAGAGGCTGAATTTAGAGAAGTGGGCAGGGAGGTGTTTGTTGATGATATTTGTAAGAGAAGCTGTATATTATGGGATATAACAAACTATTAGTGTCCTCTGCATCTTCATCTTTCACACTAACCTGCATGTCCTCTCACCACGTCCCTGAACCTCCTCTTTGTCCTTCCTCTTCCTCCTCTTTTCTGGCGCTCCATCTTCAACATCCTCCTCTGATCCTACTCCTCGTCTCTCCTCTGGGCGTGTCCAAAGCAATGCAATCTCACTTTGTTTCTAAAACGTCCAACCTGATCTGTCCCTCTAATATACTCTAAACCCAACTTCATCTCAGCACCTCCAGCTCCTCCTCCTGTCTTTTTATCAGGCATACCATCTCCAACCACAGACCTTTGTGCCTGGTTCACTGCCATCTGGAAACATTACCTTTCTGCTGCTGGTGCCCTTCTGTCACAGATCACTCCTGCTACTCTTCTCCACCCATTCCAGTCTGCCCTAGTTCTCTCCTTGCAGCACCATCTGATACTGGTTCTAGACACTGTATGTCCTGACGGTCAGGAAGGTGAATTGTAGTTTATTATGATGTTGGTACCAGACTCTGTATGGTATGTGGGTGCTGGTGGTCTAGTGGTAGGACGCAGATGCAATGGACCAGGGGTTGCGATTGATCCGCCTTCGGTGCTAAGCAAGAGTTCCTGAGCAAAATCTCATACCAGGTTGTTACCAGGGTGGAAGTTGAAGTCTGAATCTACGAGTGTCTGTTGGTCCGTGTTACGAAAGATTGGAAACACATTTGTTTACATGAGTGGCAAAACTCTGATATCGATCTGAGCGCCGCGATCTTAGGAAGAGCAAGAAGAAGGCAGTGACTGAACTCACCTACTGACGCCACGCTTTTCTCAGCGTTCGCATCCTGTCTTTGTTCTCAAACAATCGCACTGCGTTTCTGTCCGGTGGATCTACGGGAGGCTCACTCAATAAACTCTGGTTGAGAAGTTCAGTTCAGTTCAGTTCAGTTCAGTTGTTGTCCGTTCTGGTGGATTTTTATACGTTCGGTTCGTTTCCATTTATTTCATTCAGTGCAACCTCAGTGCAACTTATAACGTACAGTTTAGTTCAGTCCGATTCAGTTCAGTTCAATTCAATTCAGTTCAGTTTAGTTTGATTCAATTAGGTCCAGTTCAATTCAGTTCGATTCAGCACAGATCAAATCAATTCAGTTCGGTATGCATGGTTCGAATTACGTTCATTTTCTATGGAGTTGATTCATTCAGTTTGATTCAATTGGATTCGATTCAGTGGTCAGATCGATTGATTTGATTCAGATTGAGTCAGTTCCAATTCAGTTCGATGATATTCAATTAGATTCCGTTCATTTCTATTCGATTGATTCAATTCGATTCGATTCTGATTCAGTTTGGTTCCAGTTCAATTCAATTCAGATCGGATTCTGATTTGATTCAATTCGGGTCCAGTTCAATTCAGTTCGTGTGCTTCAGTTTAAATTCTGCATTCAATTAATTCAGTTCAGTTGATTCAATTTGGTTCTGATTCCAATTCAATTCAGATCAGTTTAGTTTGATTCAGTTAGGTCCAGTTCAATTCAGTTCAGTGTACTTCAGTTTAGTTACGTTCAATTCAATTCAGTTCAGTTTGATTCAATTTGGTTCAGTTCAATTCAATTCAGATCAGATTAGTTTGATTCGGATGAGTCAGTTCGATGATTCATTATTCTTCAGTTGATTCGTTCATTTCTATTCAGGTTGATTCAGTTCAGTTTGATTCAGTTTGGTTCAGTTCAGTTCAGTTCAGTTTAATTTGATTCAGTTAGGTCCAGTTCAATTCAATTCGACAGATCAGGACAGATCAAATCAATTCAGTTCAGTGTACATCAGTTTAGTTACGTTCATTTCTGTTCAGGTTGATTCAATTCAGTTCAGTTTGATTCAGTTTGGTTCAGTTCAATTCAGTTCAGTTTAGTTTGATTCAGTTAGGTCAGTTGAGTTCAATTCAACTGAATCAAATCAATTCGATTCAGTATGCTTCGGTTAATTACCTTTTCTGTTGGGTTGATTCCAGTTCGATTCAGTTCGAGTTCAATTCAGTTTGAATAAAGGGTAAATCAAACATTCAGATCAGTTCGCCATTAAGTGTTCGTTTCATTCCAGAATAGTTTGGATTCAATGAGACCGTTCCAGTTCAGTGCGGTTCAGGAGGTGAGTTACGTTGGAGGTTCAGTTCTGTTTCCAGCTTAAATCCAGGAGTCAGCAGACAAGACTCCCAAACACCATTCACCTTCATCAGTAATGACTCTGATAGAAGCTCACCTGATGAAAGTGCTCTGGATCAAAGCAGCTCCTGCATGTAGTAAACGATGGAAGGTACACGCTGGTGCTCAGGTTTGGAGATGAACATCGCTGTGTGGATTTGATTACACATATTTATGGCTGTATCTCAAAGATGACATCATTTCAACAGGATGATTTACAGAAAACAATATAAGACGTGTGTGTGTGTGTGTGTGTGTGCGCACATGCGTGTTTTGTGTTTTTGTGAAAGTATTCTTTAACATCTTTGTTCTGCATGTTGCTGTATTTGTACTCTCTCTCTCTTTCTCTCTGCCCCTTTCTCTCACTATCTCTCCCTCATTCTACCTCTCTCTTTCCCTCTAAACTTTTTTTTTTCTCTCTCCATCCCACTTTTACATTGTCTCTATTCTATATTCTCTTTGTATCTGTTATCTCTCTATCACCTCTTCTCTCTCTCCCTCTCTCTGTCTCTCTCTCTATTCCCCTCTCAAGTCTTTATTATTCTCTTTCCATCCCACTGTTGCATTGTCTTTGTTCTATATCCCTCTTTGCATCAGTTATTTCTCTCTCTCACATCATCCCATCTCCTCTCTCTCTCTCTCTCTCTCTCTCTCTCTGTGTGTTTCTCTCTCTCAGTCTTTTGTGCATGTCTCTAAACGCTCTCCTCTGCTGCTTGTCTTCCAGATGGATCCCGTCCAGAAAGCTGTAATCAACCACACATTTGGAGTCTCCATCCCGCCCAAGAAAAAACAAGTGATTTCGTGCAGCATGACTCCTTTAACTCCGGCGTGAAATTACCAGGACATGCGTCTCTCAGAGTGTGTGTAGAAAGTTCTTCTCCATGTGTTTTCATGTTGTGCTAGAGTCCATGCCTGTCTTCTCTTAGTCTCTTCCATTAAGCTGAGCATGAGAAGATCTGAGCTCATTTTGGTTGGTGTTTCCCAGTCCTGCTCTGCTTGTCCTGCACTTTCTCACTGTTTTCCTGCTCGAACACCTCAATTCCAAGCACATGGACTGTGCTCTTCAGCGAGAAAAGAGAATTCCGCCATACTTTGTTAAACCATCCATAGTGAAGAATACAAGCCGTGAGGCAAAATAGTCCCCCAGACCAAACGGGTTTAGTTCAGAATCACTTATTAACCATCATCGGCATCCATGTCAACATTCAGAGACACATGTAGCTTCACTGGTGGCTTTGGAAAGGAAATAAAATGGCAATTTTCCATTTACACTTACTCGAATCTTTCATCCAAATGACTTAGAAAGTATTTGTTGAGTCCATAGAGACCTTCCACACACCTTAAAATGCCTTTCAAAGGAAAAGAAACTAGAAAGTAATGTATAAAAGTTACGAGGACACAAGCTGAGCAGGATCAGTGGTGATGAAGAAGTAGGAATGTCTTAGAAGAGGAGGATGTTCTTGGAAGAGAAGAGTCTTCAAGAGCTTGGTTCAGAGGATGCCTGTTAGGACAGTGTCTGATCTTTCCACCATCGAGGAACCAAGAATGAGAACACTCTGGACTTATATTTGTGTTGGAGATGTCTGGTTCTATTCAACCTCACTGTAAAGAAATCAGAGTCAGTATGTTTCTCCAAAATTAACTATTCTACACCAAAAACACAAAATGTTCCTTCTACTTCACCTTTGCAGCAGCTGTTCCTTGTCCATGTCCTGGAAACCTGCCATCTCTAAAGCTTAGTGTCATCCATGGTCTTGCACACCTGATCTGAGTCATCAGGGTAATTACCCTTCGTGAGCTGGTGGGTCACATCAAGGGAGACCTGAAATGATGCAGGGTTCCCAAGGATGTTCCATAAACATCTTCTGAATTGATCGTTTCACGTTACTTTGACTTTAACTCAAAAATGTGTGAAGATGTCCAAAAATATGTCCTGATGTCCACCGTCAGACTCGACTGGGCAACGGCATCCGACCTCGAGGAACATTTGATACCTTTGACGGTGCATTACGCTGCTGTAGCACTGCTCTTATCTTCAGTGACAGAAATGTATCTGTTCAGAGTATCTTCGTTTCTCTAAAAGACATGATCACGACACACTTGCACTCATGAGATGAAGTGGTGGCCCCAAAAAAACCAGAGTGAGATAAAGTGCCCAGCAATGGGATGTGGAGCTGTGGTGCATCATTCTCTGGAGCTCCATCATTTGGGAAGAGTTTGTCTTCTGGTCCAAAGCTAATCATCCAACATTATAAACATTCTTTTATGCATTTGGCTGGTTTTGTTTAGCTGACTTGTTTTTCTCACATCCTTCATTAGTAGGTTTAACTGCGATGGGAAGACTCTTTTAGGGAGCTCTGTGAGAATAATTAGTATGGAACCTCCTCAATATGAGCCAAAATTAGTATTCAATTATTACCATTGGATTTCTTCAACAGGATTGTCAGAATATTTCAAAGATGATTCTTTTGTGTTGCTCGCAATTAACTACAGCAAAACCTTTGAACCAGGTAAAGTTAACGTCCCCCAGAGCATGGATGATACACAACATCGCACTGATCTGATGAAGACATCTTCACCTGGTTGGCAGAAAAGCGGATAAACCGTTGTCCCAATATCATAAATCTCAGGAAGTCCGGCAAAGGCAGCCGCTGTCCCCCAAACATAATGCGACGTTATGTTAAAAAACATTTTTAAGAAAATAAGAGTGCAGAAGAAATGGAAGTGCGGAAAAACACATCAAAAGCCTTCACCACGCAGTGAGTATTTACTCTGGTCATTGTGAAACTTGCCTTCACAACACAACACAGTGAAGTCTAAGCCTCTGCGTTTCACTTATACACCGATGCAGCAGGGAAGGACATGAAAGCACCGGGGGAGCAGTGATAGGAATGGTACCTTGCTCAAAGAATTTGCCTCAGAAGACCTTACAATAGTGAGAATCAAGCCCACAATTTTCCAGCATCGAGGTCTCTTGGGCCTCTTTGAAATATTTGGAAAGGTCAGATCTTTGAAAGGTGCTTTTAAGCGTTAAAAAACAGAAGCCAAACGAAGAGATGAAAGTAGAAGTGACTATCATTGCGAACCACAGCACACCGTGACCTGCGACACCCCAGCACGCACCGTGCAGCGAAAGAAAGCATATCCAGCGCCGGGGGAGCAGTGATACTGCTCAAGGGTACCTCAGGGCAACCTACTGATCTGGGATTCAAACCACAACCTACCAGTCACGTTCCTAGTCCTAAACTCTAGCCAACTTTTACCCCCATCCAGAAAGATGAGTGAAGTAAATGAAATGAAATTAAGGACATTATAATGTATGAATAAATAATACAGATATTTTATGTAAACTTTCACCTACGAAGATGAAAATCCGGTTGGCGTCTGGTTTTGTAGATCAAACACCTTCCACTGAAATATATTCCATAGCGGTGTTGAGGAGAAAGGGAAGAATATTGCACATTTCATCCGAGCGACCTTCAAAAACAAATCTGGGCGGCAAGTGAAGCGAGGTTCACGCGTCTTTGAAATTACAATCACTTGCTTTTGGAAAGGCCTGAAGTCGGAGCTTCGGGGCTCCTTTTCCGTTGGTTTGTCTTCCTGGTGTTGTCTGTATTTTGGTCCAGTTGCTCGAGCTGCTGAACGTCTGCTGGAGTGTTGGTGTCGATGGTGTTGGTGTGAGCGGGAGGGCGGCGGTTTTCTCTCGCTCCGCATTTTTAGGCTGTAAAACGTTGTTGTCGTCCGTACGTCCCGAGCGCGGAGCTCACTCGCTCAGAGCCTCGCAGGTGTGTTTAGAAGGTCGAGTGTTTGTGATGTTGGACTCGTTCGCCGGCCGAGCGGCCGCTTGCTGCCGGATTTACACTTTGTTTAGTCGCTGCGGTTTAATCAAAGGTAATAAGTGGCTCTCAGACGCGTCTTCATTTCTCTCTTACGGCCTTCACTCGCTTGATCCTTCAGGAAAGGCGATAAATTCCAATGGTGTCATTGTGAAAGTGTGTGTGTGTGTGTGTGTGTGTGTGTGTTGTGTGACGTAATGACCATGAGAGGGAGAAGCGAGAAGAGAGAAGTTTAATCAAACAAGCATCTGCCAATTTCTGTTGGCAAGGGAGGGATGAAAAGATGGAGCAAAAAAAAAGCAGAATAAACCAAACATTTTTAAATTAAAAGTGTTTCTGGTTCTCGAATGAATGAAGATCCAGGAAAAATAATAATACAGTCTAATTAATATTCATTTTCAGTTCAGTTTTCTGTCCATCCATCCATCCATCCATCCATCCATCCAAAACCATAACATCCATCCATATGTATTATTTTTATTATTGTTGTTGTAGTTGTTAATAATATAACAATTATAAAAACATCAATCAGGAGCTTTAAAACAGTCTCTATTTATTTATTAAACTTTATAATTTTAATACTCCATCAGCATTAAATCAAATGTATTATTATTATTATTATTATTATTATTAATGTTGTTGTTGTTATATATCTTGGTATTTTGATTCCAGGAGAGCAGTAGTGGCCAACTGTGTGTGGTTTAGGCTCACGTGGCTATTTGTTGTTGTTGTTGTTGTTGTTGTTGTTGTTGTTTAGTGTGTCTCTCTGAGGAACGGTGTAATTACTCACTGTCCTGCTGTGAAGGAGCTCGGGCTCCTGGACGGGATGAAGCTGTTGTTAATTGGAGCTGAATGGTTCTGGGTGGCAGCGAGCCCGGCCTGTGAAGGCCCTCACTGAGATCCAGAGCAGAGACAGACTTACTCTGAGTCCACAGCTGTCTGTCCCTGCAGTTCACCGTCCCACAGCTGTCTCCCTGCAGTTCTGCTGATCCCAGCTGTGTCTGTCCTGCAATTTCACCATCCCACAGCTGTCTGTCCCTGCAGTTTACCATCCCACAGCTGTCTCCCTGCAGTTCCGTCCCCCACAGCTGTCTGTCCCTGCAGTTCACACATCCCACAGCTGTCTGTCCCTGCAGTTTACCATCCCACAGCTGTCTCCCTGCAGTTCACCGTCCCACAGCTGTCTCCCTGCAGTTCACCGTCCCACAGCTGTCTGTCCCTGCAGTTCACCGTCCCACAGCTGTCTCCCTGCAGTTCACCGTCCCACAGCTCAGTCCCTGCAGTTCACCGTCCCACAGCTCAGTCCCTGCAGTTCACCGTCCCACAGCTGTCTGTCCCTGCAGTTCACCGTCCCACAGCTGTCTGTCCCTGCAGTTCACCGTCCCACCGCTCAGTCCCTGCAGTTCACCGTCCACAGCTATCTGTCACGGATGCCGTCCACAACTGTCTCCCCTGCCAGTTCACCGGATCCCCCACACCCGCTGTCTGTCCTGCACTTCCCGCCGCGATCACAGCTGTCTCCACCACACTTCACCGTCCACAGCTGTCTCCCTGCCGATTCACCGTCCCACCGGCCAGTCCCTGCCGGTTCGTCCCCGGCACTCAGTCCCCACCAGTTCCACGCCCTAGCTCAATTTACCAGTTCACTCAGTCCCAGCTCCAGTCTCCCTGCAGTTCACCGTCCCACCGCTCAGTCCCTGCAGTTCACCGTCCCACAGCTCAGTCCCTGCAGTTCACCGTCCCACAGCTCAGTCCCTGCAGTTCACCGTCCCACAGCTGTCTCCCTGGTTTGGATTCTCAGACTCTTAAAAGCATGAGAACAGTGAGCTGCTCTGAGAAGCCAAACTGGCATTCTTCGTGAGGAAGCAGGAAACTCCCCAGTTCCAATGCTTTAAAAAGTCACGTTTATGAACATTTCGACTCGTTACCACTCAGACGGGCTGTTTTTCATTTAAAACAATTTAGTTTAATTATATATATATATATATGTATATATATGTATATATATATAACATATATATATATATATATATGTATAAAATAATTAAAATAACTAAATTTAATAACTGTAATATATAATATATACATATATATATACATATATGTTACACATATATATTTGCTCATATATTTGTATATAATGCCTATATTTGTATATAATCTATATACATTATTACCATTTTAAAACTCAATTAGTTATTTAATTATATATGTGTGTGTGTGTATGTATGTGTGTGTGTGTATATATATATATGTGTGTAGTGTAAAGAGATCCTGATTTACGCCCTGATTGTGAAAGGTGTGCACAGTTTCAGTTCCAGTCAGTAACTGGCCTGATCGCTGATCCTCAATTTTAGTTTGTTTATGAACTGATTTTTATATTAAGTCCCAGTGATCAGCTCAGATATCCAATGACTTTAGAAAAATTTATGTGCTTGTATGAATCTGTAGGCAGCCACACACACACACACACACACACACACACACACACACACACACACACACACACACACATGCTGCTCATCAGCTCTAATGGTTTCCTGATGGTCTTCATTCAAATAATGGATCATGTTTCAGATAATACACATCAGACTATTAAAAAAATGGAAATTTGGATAAATCTGAACACACTTCTTCTAGGAACATTTTTTCAATCGTTTTTTTGGTTTTCAGAGATGTTCACAACAAAGGATGGAGTCAATTAAGAGAACAAAGACTGACCTTCTCACAGCTTCTCACAGCTCTTCATGCTACGTTACATTGCAAACGAGGCAGCGGTGTCCTAGTGGTGAGGTTGCTCCGGATCGGAAGGGTTGTGGGATCGTTCTCACCAGTGAGTTTGCCCTGGGGTACACTTGTGCCAAGGTGCCGTCCCCGTCACTGCTCCTGGGACGCTTACAATAACTGCCCCCTGCTGCACGTGTGTGGGTGAAACGCAGAGGTTGGATTTCGTTGTGTTGTGCTGCTGCGTTTACTGTGGTGAGGTGAGTCACTTTCACTGCGTGTTTATCCACCTAGGCATTTTTTGAGCACCTGGGAGCAGTGGCGGGGACAGTACCTTGCTCTAGGGTGGTGTGACCTGTTGGTCTGGGACATGAACCCACGGCCATCTGATCCTGAGGCCTGGTCCTAAACCACCAGGCCTGTTGTGCTCAGTGTGGGGTAAATGTAGAAGATTTTGTTGCGCTTCACTGTAACACTTTCTGCCGAACGCAAAGCGCAGCACAAGCGGTGAAACCTGACGTGTGAGGGCTCAGCGGAGAACTTCCACTGGAGATGCACTAAGCGTTCGTTCGCTCCCACCTACTGTGTGTGATTAGTCGTTTGTTATCAGCTTTAAAACCCCTTTTCTCAACAGCATGAAAATAGCTCCGAATTATCACAACTGTGAGATGTTAGCGTGTCTCTCGCTCGCTCTCTTTCACACTCTTGCTCTTTCGTCTGCTGGATGGAGGAGTGTCGGATGTGTACAGACGTCTCGGTTAGGAGCTGATCCACCAGTGCAGGTCTCCGTGCGGGAGAGCTCAACACGTTTCTTCCTGTTTTCCGTCTGCTGGCGGAGACGGGTGTCTGACACATCGGTCCGTAACGTCCCACACATGTCTGGACCGAGATCTGGAGACTTTTGTTTGGACCATTGGTGACCTTGAGAATGGGGCGGAGCGGGGGGGACGTCGTTCACTCTCTTTCTCTTTTTTAGTTCACGTCATATCATTTCAGTTCATTCGAACTCTCTCGCTTTCTTGTTCTTTCTCTTTATCTTTCATTCAGTCTCTCTCTATCCTCTCTCTATTTCTTGTTCTTTCTCTTTTTCTCTCAGTTCATTTCATTATCTCTCTCTCTCTCTCTCTCTCTCTCTCTCTCTCTCTCTTTTTCATTTCATTCAGTCTCTCGATCCTCTCTCTATTTCTTGTTCTTTCTCTTTTTCTCTCAGTTCATTTCATTATCTCTCTCTCTCTCTATTTCATTTCATTCAGTCTCTCTCGGTCCTCTCTTTCTTGTTCTCTTTTGCTCCAATTAATTTCACACTCTCTACTCTCTCTCTCTCTTTCTCTGAATTTCCATTTTTTCCTCTCACATTCTCTTTTATCTCAGCCTTTCTCTTTCTGATTTCATTTTCAAGTAATCTCTCTCTGTCCTCCTCTCTATTTCTCATTCTCTTTCTCTTTTTTCTCTCACTTCATTTCATTCTCTCTCTCTCCGTCTCTCTGTCTCTTTCTGTCATTTCATTTTATGCAGTCTCTCTTACTCTCTCTCTCTCACTGAGGCTCTAAGACTTCTTCGTTTCTCTCTCTTTCTGTAATTTCATTTTGTTCATTCCTCTTTCTCACTCTCTCTCTCCCTCTCTCTCTCTCTCTCCTGTGACTCTCTCTCTCTCCCTGTCTCTCTCTCTTCTCTCTCTCTCTCTCTCTCTCTCTCTCTCTCTCTCTCTCTCTCATTCTCTCTCCCTGTCTCTCTCTCTCTCTCTCATTCTCTCTCTCTCTCATTCTCTCTCCCTCTCTCTCTCTCTCTCTCTCTCTCGCGCTCTCTCTCTCTCTCTCTCTCTCTCAGTGATAATCTGAGGAGGTTTCTCGTCTCCGTGCTCCGTTTGATCCTCACTTTCAGGATGAGTCTCGGTGTGTGTGAGGTTCACGCAGGGAGAGGACGAGCATCAAAGTTGTGTGTGCCCCTGTCGTCCCGCCGGCCCTTTGATGTTAATTCAGGGTGTGTGCTGTGATGTGGGACGAAGGGCCCGTCTCTCCGCGCTGCCTGCATGAGCGGCTAAAAGAGGAAGCCATGCTCTGGTTGGTGTGTCAGGACGAATCAGTGCACGCCGCTGACTCTGGCACATCCTATTTCATTTTACCTCAATCCCTCCTTCACACGCACACACCACCACGTCACATTAGTCTCGACAGCTCGCTTGGTCTTTTCAGCTCGTGAAAATGGACAGAAGGGCAGGCCCGAAGTTTCTGTCTTATTTAAAGGACGATTCCACCACATCTTCAACATGATTGTATAATTTAACCATCATAGATGGAAAAAGTCTTCCAGAGCAAATTCGTTCTCCGTGGTGGGGAACGGAACCAGACGTCTAAGGCATGCATAGGACACTTTGGAGGCAAAGTTAGAGAAGCAGGTGTTGCGTTTGTTTGGGAGGAGGATGTTGAGGATGGAGTTGCCAGGAAAGAGGAGAAGAGGAAGGAAAAAGAGGAGGTTTGTGGACGTGGTGAGAGAGGACATGAAGGTGGTCGGTGTGAAGATGGAAGAGGACACACACCTCGTCCTGAAGTGTCCTAAATTGCAGTTCGAATGCAGGAATGGGGTTAGGTGTCTTGCTAAAGGACACTTCAGCCACAGCGACCCAAGTCGAGTTATTTCTCACAAAGCATTTTTACAGGATCTGGTTCGAGCCCCTAGTGAGCGACAAAATCTTCAGGAAGAAACCGTGGGAGGAACCAAGAGTCAACAAAGAGGAACTCGTCTGCTCGACTCTGAATGATCAAAAAAATAAAGAAAAGACGTGACATCATCAACCCCCCCATTTCCTGCCAGTCCAGGGGATTGGATCCTCCTGTTGCAAACACTTTTCTCTAACCAGTGGGCCATGACCGCCCCATTGATGCTCACTGCTGGGATATGAGGTTCCACTCTATTCAATCAACAGCCACCAAACACACGTCTTGGCTGACATCATTTAGAATGAAGGATAAAATTGTACAAGATTGATTTATCATCAAACCATCCCACCAAAGCCTCCACATCCCAAGAGACATGATTGTCTTGCACTTTTGAACAGAAGGAGCTCTCGAGGAACATGGCGTCCAGGCGAGAAGGCGAGTGGAAGAACAACCGTTAAGCATTCTAAGCGGATTTTAGCGGAGCGTCAAACATTCCCGTGTGGTGCGTTTTCTGGGTGCCTTCCGTCTGGCTTGGACCTACGGATTAGCTTGACGCTCTCAGAAACAGACAGCCTCCGTCTCCGGCTTCATTAAGGCCAAACACCCCGTTTTGCTGCTGCGTGAAGTAGATGAAAAGAAAAGAAATCGCTGTGATGTAATTTAATCCCGTTCTTCAGAGCTTGCTGAGCCTACACTGTCATCCTATCCTGTAGCCTGAAGCAACCGGAGGTCTTTGGAGTCCTGAAAGCCTGTAATGAAGTCTGGAATGAAGCGCCAACTCTTTTATTCTAATAATGAAACCCCCAGCAGCTGGAAGGTGTAGCGTTTGGGTGAAACTGCTCTGCAAACAGAAAGGAGATGTAAAGCATCCGACACTGAAGCTTCATATTAACCTCAGAACATCCTCAGAGGAGGCTGGCAGCGTTGCGCCGTTCTCTGCTTTATTTAAGTTGGTAAGGTGCGTTTCTGAAGCTGAATCTCGAACCTTGAACCTTGAAAGCAAAAGTTCAAGCGAAAAAAACCCAATTTCCTCCCTAAACCCAAGGCAGCTTTGCTGTCTGAGCTTCGTTTGTTCACTCCTTGGAGCTGCAAGACAGGTGGAACTTTTTACCCCACTCTCAGCTCTTGCACTCATTTTATAGACTTGCCAACACTTTGTGGCTGTTTATTTCCAAAAGTACCCAACCATCCCCACTAATTAGCCAATACTGCTACATTAAAGGGGAATTATGCCTAGGGGGCAGCGGTGGCCTAGTGGTGAGGGAGTTGCCCTGCATCAGAAGATTGTGGGTTCGATTCCCTCACAAGTAGGTTGCCCTGAGGTACCCCTGAGCAAGGTACCGTCCCTGTCACTGCTCCCCGGGTGCTTTCAATAGCTGCCCACTGCTGCACGGTGTTTGAAACTGGAAAGTGGAAAGTGGAGTCGTGTGGATGGAGGGAGTAGAGGAGACAAAGGTGGAGGAGTTTAAACACTTGGGATCAACAGTTATGGCGAGTGTGGAAGAGAGGAGAAGAAGAAAGTGCAGGCAGGTTGGAGTGGGTGGAGAAGAGTAGCAGGAGTGATCTGTGACAAATGGGTACCATATCCAGTGCCTGGGTTCAAAGGTACCTGAGGGCCACCTACCGGTCCAGGATTCAAACCCACAACCTTCTGATCCTGGAGCCTAGTCTCTGAACACCAGACCACCGGTTCTGAGAAGCATTTCACTGATGTTTATGGTTAAACCAACAAGGGACCATTTTTAAATCTCTCTCCTTCCTTATGCCAATGTTCTTGAATGTTCACCAGCCATTCGACTCAGACCACCTGGTAGCATAGAAGAGCACGTTAACATTTGAAAAATGTTTCATGATTCGGCTTTACAATGCATGTCTGATATCTGACAGAATCTGAATAAAAGATTCAGGCACGAAACAGCACAAGGCCTTGTTTACATCCAGCAAACTGGGGAACGTGTTCATCTGCTGCACCTTCAGAAGAGCTTGAGCTGCAAAATTCAAGATTTATTGGCATTTTGCAACATACAGGTACAAACAGAGTGAAATTCTTACTGGAAAGTCTTCTCAGAGACAGATAACAGACACGCAGCAAACACTTATCTAACCTTGAATTTGCATAAAATTTAATAACACTTAATGTTGTTCTGTTAACTCGGTTAAGGTTCTGTTCGATGTTTGAGTCATCCGGTTCTGCCTCCCAGCTCAAGTTTACTTTGCCCTGCACTAGTTTTCTCAGCGAGCTGTGAATCCAAAGCTTATTTCAGCTTCAGAAATCAACTTCGGACACCACGGCTCTGCAGAAAAAGCGGGATAGTTGATGTCTGTGTTCTCAAGACCCCCATTTCACCTCCTTTCATCCTAATAATTCAGGCTGTTTTACGGCCGCCTCTGCTCTCACTCCAGGTTTGTTCAACAGATGATTGAGATTGACGGAGACACATTACAACTATTATTTTGCAGGATTTACAGCCCACACAAGCGGCTTGTAAAACCTCAGAAGCACTGACTGGCCTGTGGAGCAGTGGAACTGAGTACTGAGGAACAGTGATCTGAGTAGGACCGCTCCATTTAATCCAGAGCTAATCTGGATCTGAGCAGATTATTCTATTTGGGCCATTCTTTTGGGGTGCTTCCCAGGTACAAAGAGAAGAATGGCGTCCATCTTATACTCCATTGTGCAGATCAGAGACTCAGCCGAGGCGTGTGGGATCGCTGGTGGTGGCTAACAACCATGTTAGCAACAAAACCGGAGAAATGGATCAATAATTCCAGAGAACGTCGCGTTGGGTTATCGTTATGGGTTCATTTTACAAAGGTCTCAGGCTGGAAAACACAATTTCAGGGCAGCGGTGGCATAGTGGTTAGGGAGCCCCAGGATCAGAAGGTCATGGGTTCGGATCCCAAACCAGTTGGTTGCCCCGAGGTACCCTTGAGCAAGGTACAGTCTCCGCCACTGCTCCCCGGGTGCTTTCAATAGCTGCCCCCTGCTGCACAGTACGGTGGGTAAAATGCAGAGGTGTAATTTCGTCGTGGTTCACTGTGTGCTGTGCTGTTTCACAGAAGAATAGTCACTTTCACTTTCAGAAATGGCTACAATCGCCCTGGAGCCCATTGGGAACAATGTAGCACTACTGAGCAAAAAAAGCACGTCTCTAGTGCACAGCGTGGTTACTTGCGTGTGACATTTCAAACCTTTGAATGCTAACAGCCTCCTCGGAGGATTAGAGGCTAATACTGCAGCAAAAAGCTTATCAAAGCCATCTTCAGCCTAAATTTTGTTCGGTTTTAAAGAAATCATCCGACATAGTGAGCAATGGAGAAAGCTACCAGTGGGAGCGATGGCTGGGAGTTGGTTGCGGCTAACGCTGGGAACCCAGCACTCCATTAGCTTGTTATTGTGTGTTGTCTCAGTGGGAGATTTCGTTAAGCTGGATCTGAGACGCTGTTTTGTTAAAAATTTACTGCCGCCTGCGAATCGGTGCCGAAGCGGCCCGTTTCAGGCCGCCCTGTTAGAAGCATCGTTATAGATCCGTGCTAATTGATAGCTCTCAGCTTGCAGATCAATACGTGTAAAAGCTTAGTTGTGGTTGGCATTAATGTCCATTAAGCGGTCAGACGGAGCTTAGCCTTGTTTTCCACGCTCAATACCCCGCCGACTGTGGAATAAGCGCTTTTCTGTCCAAACCCGCAGCACTGTTTACTTACCCTAATAACACTTTTAACAACTCGGCCGTCAGGAATGACTCATATTAAGATTAATGTGTCCAGCAGTGTTTTATGATCTCATAATAAAAAAAGCATGCTCCTATTTTCTCCTGTGCACGTCTTTTCTTGATTATGTAATTATACCGCTGCCTGCAGCCAGCCAACAAGTCCTTCATTCCTTTTTTTTGTTTCTTCTGGTTTGATACAGATTTGATTTCATATTCTGGTCTCGCCATGTATTGGCTCCTTCTTCTTGCTGTAAATTTTAAATTCTTGCAGATGTGGCCTGAATGAGATCATTAATTGTGAAATGTTTGTACTTGAATACAGGGCTCGCTTGTGGTGATATACGGATTTAATGTATTTAAATGATATATTCTCTTCTCTTCTCCCCTCTCCTCTTCTCTTCTTATCTCTTCTCCTCACTTCTCCTCTCTTCTCCTCACTTCTCTTCTCCCTTTTCTTCTCTTCTCTTATCTCTTCTCTTTAATTCCCCTTTTCTTCTCTTCTCCCTTCTTTTATCTCTTCTCTTTAATTCCCCTTTTCTCTCTTTTCTTCTCCTC
>CM029369.1:4391984-4401984 GCA_017165825.1 Hepsetus odoe
CCATCACAGGGAAGACACACACACACACACACACACACACACACACACACACACACACACACACACGCACAGTTAGAGGACAATTTAGCATCTCCAGTCCAGCTGATGTGCATGTATTTGGACGGTGGGATGAAACAGGACCAGCACTGCATTCATTTTGCATTTTTTTTGTGATTTCATTAAAGCCAGTTAACATACATACCCCTATTAAAGCTAAAGCAGCTTAACCCATTTACCCTGATATTAAAAATTTTATGTTTTAACAAGGGCTGGACAGCCAATCAGAACAGAAGTTATTTGCATACATCGATGGTAAAAGCACCAGCAAAAGAGGCTGTTTTTAATTCTATGCTATAAAGAAAGGATGATATGAAAAGGACACAATAGATGTTAAAGGTTGCCAAAATGAATGATATGGTCCCTTTGATATGGTTCTTTCTCTTCTTTGTTCAAAAAAATGCTGTGGATGGTCTGCTTGGAAGAATATTTCACTACAAAAAAAAACAAAACAAAGCAGTTACAGGTATCCTGCAGGCCAGAATGCAACCATAATGAAGGTTTACAGCAGCAGCGTCTTTAACATGCTCGGAGCACCTATTGTGAAGACATCTCAGAGTGGATCTAAGACCATAACATTTCCTTCTAGCGATTACAGTCTCAATAAGCTGATCCTAGATCAAAACCGTTGCTTTGAGTTTTGTCCCCAAGCATTTCGATGCTACTGGGCTTTCAACATGTGGTTAAGCCTCATGCAAGTATTTTCTTTCTTACTTAAAGCAAATTCCCCACAACCACAACTTCAAGATTCATCAATGATTCAGAATCGAGTTGCACTTTAAGCTTTTGTAGTCTGATTTATGTGGGAGGGATATTGTAAGAGGCCTTTAGGCAATTTACTTTAACTCAAACATGGGACCCAAATACATATTAATCAGATATCGCTCCCTTCTGGGTTTTACCCCAATGCACCACAGGAGACATTCGCCCAGGGTCTTTGGGACAAAATCATCCCAGATCAGTCAAGAAAAAAGTAGATCCTAATACCTTAAATACAGTGTCCTATTTGTCCGGTGCTGCTTTACACATTCTTTTCATTAAACCACGTCATTTTCACCAGAGTAGATGCTGCAAAAGCGACGGGAAAATCTGCCTATTCGAATGACAGAACAAAAAGAGCTGCTGCTTTTAGACTAACGTACTTAGCAAGGTGACCCGCCCGAGGCTGTTCGTATTGCAGAGGACAAATGAGAGAGAAGCGATGCTTTGCTTCCTCGCTCGGTGGAGGTGACAGTTGCATCTGATGTGATTGCAGTCCTCCGTAAAGCTGACAAGAGTATTAAAATAGACTGTGCTTGGACCAGCCTGACTTATTTGAGGGAACTCTGTCTACGGGACATTGAGATCATACAGTGTATTAACCCTTTCACACTGTAGCTTTAAAATGTAACGTCAATGTGTTTATTAGGTCCTTTTGATCTTGTTTGAATTGTAAGTAAAATTTTTATTAATTGGAGTTAGTTATTTTGCACCTCTAATCCACGTCATCCATTTCTTTGGATGGAGGAAACCAGTGCTCCTGGAAGAAACCCACACCGACAATTAGAGAACATGTCTACTCCACAGAGGAACCACCCTACCTGGGAACCCGAAGCCAGGATCTTCTCACTGTGAGGCGACAATACTGCACACTGCACCACCATGCTGCCGCCCCATTCAAATAGCAAAATATCTGAGGTCCATTCTTCTGGTGGGTTGGTCACTGGCAGGCCTGCAGAGATAAAATATGAAATTTTATTTTACCTTATATACACTGATTGAAGCCAACCTTCAATGCAGCTCTAGTCAATTATGTTTTCCTTTCCGCAGAGCATAATGCAATTTCTCATAATAAAATACATTTTCTTTTATAACATTGTATTTTTTTTATTATTATTATTACAGCAGCAAGTACTGTGGCTGCCTGTGGTCTAGTGGTAGGATGCTTGGCTATAGATCAAGAGATTACAGGTTTGAATCCAACCTCTAGTATCACCACCATTGTGTTCCCAGAAAACCCTCAACCCCCAGTTGCCCCAGGGGGGACGGTCCCTGTAAGCAGGAATTGGATGTTGCTCTAGATAAGAAATGCTGTAGATCACATTAATGCTTAAGTCTCCAGTTTTTGATTACGTTTATATTTAGGCTTTAAATCACTTTCATCAAGTGAATAATCACCTGCATTTCAGCTTAATTCCTAGACTTTACTCTTGTCCAGGAAACCGGCCTGCTTTTAAGACACGTGATTTTAGATAAATCCTTGCCTTGAGAATGGCAGACATGTTGTTGCTTTTTTTTTGTTCACTTTTTTAGGCAATCAGTCAGTCGCTGACTATTATCTGACCTTCCTAGTTGCCACTCCACTCAAGTATTTTTTTTTTCTCTTTTTTGAACTAAGTGCAGTTCTTGCTCTTTGCTTTGACACACATTTGTTCAAATGTCAGTGATTTTGCATAATGAGGTGTAACCCAAGTCCCCCCAGGTATGCTGTGGCATTAAGTGAGTGGAGCGAGCTGATTAGCCTCCTCAAATACACAGCGACCTTCAAACTTTCTTTGAGATGCCTGCTGAAAGTTATAGTGAGAAACATTTCCATTGCCTGTAAATAGTAATCTTGCTCATCGATGGTTGCATTCTGGTCTCATAATGTGGGAAGAAGCGAGAGCAGTCACTCTTTTGAGCCCCTTCTGGCCTTCAGGTCAAGCTTAGAATGGCTTGAAGCATTTCTAATTCAAGAAGATCAAACCATGTACATACATCAAGTGAGTAAAACAATGAACATGGGACATTTGCAGATGTTTTGTCAAAAGGGAGTTGGATTTAACTATGAATAGATATTGAGGAATCCACTCAGCTGAAGCTTTGAATTTCTCTTGTGAAGGCTTCATTTGTTAAAAACCAGAATGCAGAGCTATTTACGGCAGGAAACTAGGAAACCAGAGACATAGAGGCTCAACCACCAGATGCAGATCTTTCATTAACAATACGATTCAGAACCTCCTAAGAAAAAAACACACAGTCGATGAACCACAAAGTTTATTGGACCGATGAGACAAAGATTAATTTCTACCAAAGTTGAGGAAAGCGCACAGATTAAAGAAAGAAAGGATTTGCTCATGATCCAGAACATGCAAGCTCCTCGGAGAAGCACAGTTGAGGTAACGTCATAACTTAGGCCTGCATGGCTGTTTCTGGAACTAGCTCAGTAAACTTTAATGAAGATGTAACTCACAAAGATAACTGCAAAACTGTTTTTAAAGTCTACAGAAACAATTTACACTGAAGGACATCCAACCTAATCAGGAGGAACTTTTTCATACAGCAAGACAATGATCCCAAACGCACTGCCAAGCAAACAAAAAACATTATTAGTGTGAAAAGGAGGTTCTTTGATCTCAAAAAGGAATTCCAGCCTCTTTTTCCAGTGTTACTCTCTGTCTCCCACTTGTTTTCATAGCCGCTGGTCCTTATTAGAGTCATAGGGGGTGTTGGAGCCTATCCCAGCTCTCACAGGGTGAAAGGTGGCAAAACACCCTGGAAGGGTCACCAATCCATCGCAGGGCAAATGCACACACACACCTAGGGGGCAATTTAGCATCTCCAATCCACCTAACGTGCAGGTCTTTAGATGGTATTAGGAAACCAGAGCTCCTGGATGAAACACACACAGACACGGGGCAACTCCAAACAGAAAGAACCCAGACCATCTCATCTGAGAATCAAACCCAGGCCCTTTCTGGCTGTGAGGTGACAGCAGTACCCACTACACAACTGTGCCACCCCTCTCCAGTTTCAGAATAAAATGGTTAACATTTATGTTTAAAAGCACTTGGCATGTGGGAAGTGGTGGCCTAGTAGTTAGGAACCCCAGGATTGGAAGGTCATGAGTTAGAATCCTGGGACCGTAGGTTGCCCAAAGGTACCACTGAGCAAGGCACCATCCCCATCATTGCTCCCTGGGTGCTGGACATAGGTGCCCCCAGCTGCATATTGTGTATGGGTTAAATACAGAGCATGTGGTTCGCTGTGCTATTTTCACGATGACAAATTTTCACTTCAAACATTTGCAAACCAAATTTTGAAAAATTGCTAAACACAGTCCTCTACGGGAAAATCTTACATGTATTACAGCCTTTGCTTCTGGCTATTTGAAGGTGCTCAGAGCCGCAAATGAATGAGAGAATTTGACCCTTCGTTTCTAAGCGACACCAGCTGCAAGTTGTGCAGCAGGATGAAAACATATCTGGCCTCGTCATATTTCCCAGTGTGGCTTGAGATAAATGCCAGTCTAAGCGGCCTGCTTCAGACACGTGGGCAAGCACCTACCCAGAAACATAAACCATCCTGACCTGGCGCTCAGGACAAAGTGATTCACTTTTCCACGCATAATAAATGCCCCCTGCAGATGCCGAAATGGCCACAGCACTGAACATCAGAGGTTGCTCCTCTGCTCCCTTTAAATAATAAAAGTCCTCATAGCACAGATAGTTATTCCACGCCTTACTCCCACTTCCTTAACTAATGATATAAAACATAATGTGTGAAATATGCTGCTAAATTAATAATTATACCAAGAAACATGCTACAAAAATGAAATTCCTACATTAAATCATAAACATGACCTGAAAAAATTCCCACTCAAAGTGTTTGCCGCACTGCTTCCACTCTGAGTGGTGGATCATTGTTCATTTACTCTCAGTGATCTGGAAAGGGTTTGCAGTAAGAAAAGAAGAAAAAATAGTTAACCACTGTCCAGCCTGTGGTCAGACTTGGCCCTTTGATTGGTAAGAAATTGCATGATGGTGATTAAGGTGCCACACACGAAGCTAGACTTTCTGCCAAGAAAAAATGGTAACACTGCTTAAGAGATCTTATTTTGGTTAAAAAGGTCATGTGCTGTTTACAATTACAGCCGTTACTCATTGACCCGTTGCACTAGATGCTCAGTGAGACAAATGTCCAGAAACAACCACAGGGTGGTGGTGGTCTAGTGGTAGCGTACTCGCCTATGGACCTATGACTCAAGAGATCCCCAGTTCAAATCCCACCTCTGGCACTACCGCCACTGGGTCCCTACCACCCCCATAACCCCATGTCCCTGTAATTAGGAAATGGAAGATGCTCTGGATAAGAGTGACTTCCATTCCATTCCAAGAAAATGCAATACTTTCCCTTGACCTAACACATGTGATGCAATGAATGGACTAATTGAAATCTCCTGCCAGAGGTTAGACATGTGTATTACAGTGAAAACTGTAGAGGTAAAGAGTGGGATTAAGACTGGGCACCACCAGACTAAAGACTATGTAACATCTTTCACACTTCAATCTGCAGGGCTCTCCAATTACATGTTGCATTAGTATGAGTGTGTGTATGATGGATGAATGTGTGTGCCTGCCTTGCAGTGGACTGGTGATTTGTTTGGTGAGCCATTGCTTTTGATGCTGTGAAGCCTGGGAAGTGGATGTGCTGTCACAGTAAGAAGGTTCTGGGTTCGATTCCCAGCCAGGACAGCCTGAGTCCTTCCTGTGTAGAATCTGCATGTCTTCCCCATGTCTGTGCGGGTTTCCTCCTGGTGCTCGGGTTTTCACTCACAGTCTAAACACACGCATGTCAGGCCAATTAAAGATGTTAAAAATGCCCCGATGTGTGAGTGTGTGTGTGAGGGTGCTTGTTCGTGTGCCCTGTGATTTACTGGCAACCTGATGTCTAGGCTTGACATCTAGGCCTGACGTCTAGGACTGACGACTAGGCCTGACGACTAGGCCTGATGTCTAGGCCTGACGACTAGGCCTGACGACTAGGCCTGACGACTAGGCCGGACGACTAGGCCGGACGACTAAGCCTGACGTCTAGGCCTGACAACTAGGCCTCACATCTATGCCTGACGACGAGGCCTGACGACTAGGCCTGACGTCTAGACCTGACGACTAGGCCTGACGATTAGGCCTGACGTCTAGCCCTGACGACTAGGTCTGACGACTGCATGTGAGCCTGGTTAGGACAAGTGTATGCGATGGACACATGAATGTTATTAATCCATTTTCAATAAGAAATTGTTCTCATGTGTATTGTATCATTTAAACAGCACAGGGTTGAACACACCCAAAACTGATGTTGTATTGTTGTTGAGTTTTGTATTCTAGGGCTAAACTTAAAAATTAGCCAGATGGTCCACTGTTGCTGATAAATGTATAAAATAAAAATGAATGCTTTTAGAGGAAAATGGTTCATGATTCTCCATTTTAATCTAACAGTAGTGATATTTTTCTTCATGTCCTCTCTAGCACATTGCTCACCCCTTATGGGATTAATTTTCCGAAGCTGGTCTTAAGCTAATCCTTTTCTCATGCTGTAGCTGAACATATGACGTTCCTCTTGGTCTCCAGTGAGTCACGATGAACCCCTGTGTGTAAATGTGAACGTACTAAAGTGCAGGCAACACAGAGAGCAGAGAGCAGGTCAGGATCTAGGCAAAGAAATAAGTTTTGCAAATCCAGCAGTTCTCAGGGCAAAGGTCAAGCAACTTTTCAAATTACACAACATTGCATTCCATAACGTAAGCCAGTGTTGAAATGTTGCAGCCTGAAACAGCATATGTTTTGAAGGGAAGAGAAGGGAACACTGTGATATTCGTTTTCCCTCCAGCTTTTCAAGGAAGACTAGGGCTTGGAGATAAAGGGAAAACTGGCCCACGGGAAAGCCAGATTTTCCTGCTCTGAACCCAAGAGCCTGACTGCCTTAGTGAAGACTTTCCATTTGGGAAAATTCACAAAGACCCAGTTCCTGCCACGTTTTAAGAAGCTGTTAGGAATACTGTAGTAATACTTTCCTTTTCACCGATCTGCAAGATTAAACGGGAGAGCAGATGAGCGAGAGAAATGAACAGAGAAGGAGAGGAAGGTTGAGATTTACAATGGTCTTGCAGACAGCAATAAAATGCAAAGCGATCTTCTTGACTGCTGACCTTAAATGGCCATCTATCGTCAAACAAGCACTCTCGCTTTCAGGAAAAATCTATTCAGATCGCTTAAGCGGAGTGCCTTAAAGCTCTGTTATTAAATTATTAGAGCTACTGTAAATTAGGTCAGTGGGAGTAGCTCCAGGCTTGACCTTAGCCATTGAATCTCAAAGGATTAATCATGAGAATGTCTCAGTCAGTCCTGCATTGAAGGAATCCTGTTACTTGCTTCAAGTAAAAGTGAATCATTTGACGTTCAGGAAGAACACAGGCAGAGGTTGTGCATCGTGAACTTGTGCCAACTAGAGGGGTGAGTCAACTGATCTCAGACAAAAGGCTCCTCAAGCTTAAATCACAGCTGCTCTCAAGCATGGGGGCTTCAACAAGCTCCAACAATGTGATGAAGAAAGAGCAGGTGTTACATTTTCACTAGTGTTTCACGAGAGTGTAGAGAGACAGCTGTGGGAAACATGTGTTGCCCCACTTTGGATTGGCTTCAGCGCTTAATTTTTATCTGCTGATAATATAATATATACAGCCAAGATAACACAGATACATGTGGAACAGGGTGGGGACCCTAGTCATGGTGAAATTAGTGAAAATACTGCCCTGGAGCAGACTGGAGATCTATCCAGGGTGTTTCTAACCCTATGAGGGCTTAGATAGGATCTAGATCCCCTCATAACCCTGGTTAGGATAAGGGGCTCAGATAATTACTGGATGGAGAATGGATGGCCAGTGAAAATAGTCCAAATAATGGCATCTCCACTAAAGCAGAAACACTACTTTTCATTCTGATGCATAATTGCTCTCTATGTGCTGAATCTAAGAAAAAAAATATCAAACCCGATCTGTATTTTTAACATATTAACATGTATTCTTAATATATAGTAATGACCATTAAATAAAGTGCATGATTAAGTGAAAGTGAAAGTGACTGTTCTCGTCATTGCGAGGTCACAGCACAGCACACAGTGAACCACAACGAAATAGGACCTCTGCATTTAACCCATGCAAACACCGTGCAGCAGGGGGCAGCTTTGAAAGCGCCCGGGGAGCAGTGACGGGGACGGTACCTTGCTCAAGGGTACCTCAGGGCAACCTACTGATAAGGGGTTTGAACCCACGATCTTCCGATCATGTGGCGAACTCCCTAACCAGGAATATTATACAGGAATATTTTAGTATGGTTCACATGGATACAGGATGCAGTTTATTAGAAAAAGGTTCAACTGAGGGTGAACTTTTGCAACTTTGTGTTTGTGTCTGTCTGTGAGTCAGTCAAGCTGTGTATAGCCAATGTTGTGTAGACACCTGACCATCTCTTTTACACAAGCTTGTAGGACATCCCATTCCAAACCCATGGACATTAAT
Source organism: Hepsetus odoe (assembly GCA_017165825.1). NCBI lineage: Eukaryota > Metazoa > Chordata > Actinopteri > Characiformes > Hepsetidae > Hepsetus > Hepsetus odoe. The sequence continues at coordinate 4,400,356 of CM029369.1, forward strand.
ATGGAGGCCCTAATATCCTTCACTGAAATCACTGAAATCAAAAGTCCAACCCTTAAAAAAACAGCCCCAGACCATTATTCCTCCCCCACCAAACTTCACTGATGGCAGGATGAACTCCGCTAAAGAATTTTCCTGGCATCTCCCCCCAATACGTACATTCTGATGTAGAGCATCACGCTCTTCACATTACTCTTAGGGCTTTATTCTGCTGTATGATTCAACGGTCCAAACCTTGGCCAAAAACCTTCACAATAACACACTTATGATCAATCAATTGAATTACATTTTATTTGAACGGTCCTTTCATCAGTGCATGTTGTAACAGAGGTATCCAGTAAAGAGAATAAATCTCAAGAAGATCAGAATGTGTCTGTCACTCTGGATGATTAAAAATGGAAAGGTTTTCAAAAGTGTTTTATTTAAATGTCTAGAAAAGCCTACGCAAACACCTGACTTGGAGACCCCTCGTTCCTCCTGTGCACCCTTTTAAATGAATAACTTAATGTAACGCGGAAATGTCTCTAAGAAGGCAGAGCAAGTTTCCCTTTGTCTTCTGATAAGATCATGCCTTCTGGAAAGCCAGCCAGGTGGTTGAAAAACAACGTCATCTTAGGCTCACCTTTGTTTGCTCTCTTTACACACCTTGTTTCAGGTTATTCCATGTTTCAAAAATGTAGCATTGTTAGAAATAAGAGACACTGGTGTTGATTCAGGCTCGAGGACACTGGAGAAAAGGGTACAGTGATTTTAGCCGAAGAACAAACTCTAGACATGAAAAGATGAAAGCAGACAGGCATCCAACCAAAATCCGAAAGAAACTTCCATTCAGCTCTGAGTTCAAGTCCCCAAAGGCTGTGGATCAGAATACATTTGTCAAAATGAAGCATCCTGATGAAACTTTCTGTCAAAAGTTGAACTTTTTGTGTGTTTTAGATGTGAATGTTTTATTTCAGGTACATGAAGAGTGACATCAGGGCAGAGGAGAAGGTGGACTGGTGCAATACAGTGGAATTTTCCAAAATGTCTGCATGACTGAATCACTGAGACATAAGTAAGATCATTCAGAGTGAAGTGATGTGAAATAGATGATATCGTGGCAACGCTGAACTAAGTAGAATTTCTTTGGGGACTAGTTTGCCTCACAGCACCCCGCAGGTTTCCCTCCACCAAAAACATATCTTTTATAATTTAAGGCACAACCTTCTCAGAACTATAGTCAGACTATGTCTCACACCTCAGACACTGTGGACACCATGCAGCCAGCTGTCCCCCTGTCCATCCATCCATCCATCTCCTGGCCCTCTTATCTTAACCAGGGTTACTGGAGCACGTCCACGACCTAATGGGACAAGAAGAGCACCTTGAGCAGGTCCCCAGTCCGGGAAGAGCAGAGATACTCCCTGTAAGGAGACACTACCGACCACCACAACATCATTTATTACAGACAGACAGACAGACAGGCAGGCAGGCAGGCAGGCAGACAGGCAGACAAACAAACAGACAGAGAGGCAGGCAGGCAGGCAGGCAGACAGACAGACAGACAGACAGGCAGGCAGATAGAGAGGCAGGCAGGCAGGCAGGCAGGCAGACAGACAGACAGACAGACAGGCAGGCAGATAGAGAGGCAGG